>WYDI02040447.1:0-38106 GCA_009867235.2 Psittacus erithacus
GGAAGGACAGGTTGTGGGGGGAAAACAAGCAGGCTACATGCTTTGTCTAATTTACGACTAAGCTTAAACCACGACAATAACCAAGGCAAAGAGACAATAGGAAAAAAATAAAGGCAATACTTAAAATTTAGGGAAAGAAATCCTTTCTGCACAGTGCATAATGTATCTGCAGGACACACTGTCACGAAATCTCACATTTCCTGAAACCAAAAGGGCAGCTTTTCATATGAGCAGGTCCAGCAATCACAGGTTTATATTCCAGCAGTACTACACAGGTACAATGCTGTTTATTGAACATTGTTTATTGAAACAGTGCTGTTTATTGAACACCTTTGAAGGTGAAAGAGGACCATAAACTACGGAGTGCAGAGAATATGTTTCTTGTGAGTAAATCACAGCTTTTTCCCTAAACTTTTGGTTCTGACCACTGGAACTATGTGAATTGTTGGTGTGATGAGGGTAGCACTTCCATTTATCACTTTGTCTTCACCATTGCTTCTAGCAAAGGTACTCCTTAGTCTAAGTGGCTAGTAGCTCTTTACCATATTACTTAGCAACCTTCTACAGCCAAATAACAGGAACTTAAGAAATAACTTACTTTTACGTAGAGCTGTTGAAACTCCTCAAGATTCAGTCTACCACTTGGACAGTCCTTTAGAAATCCTTTGTACCACTGTTTTAGCTCATGTTCATTGAACTCTGTGCTCTTCACCAGATCTTCCATCACCTCAGGGGCCAGCTTGCTATTCTGTTTCCCCATTCTGCCTTAAGAAGAAAAAATTAATACAATTAGCCAAGTTGCTGTGAGCATCTTAAACTGGAATTAGTGACAAAGCTTGAACTCATCACTTGTGTCGTACTCACCCCTGCTTTTAGTCAAACACAACTTCACAATTCACTAGTGAACAGGAACCTAAGCTATGCTTGAATATTAGAGGCTAAAAACAGGGAAAAAGATAACATTCTTCTTTCCCTTAGAAGTCTTAAGGCCTAGAGACACACTGCTCATTTGCCTTCAAATTAGGCAATTTATAGCTTCTCACCCTAAGGCTGAAAAAGATTATTTAACTTTTTATTTGAATTTAACAGAACTTTTTCACAAATTAAGGCATGTCCACAATTTCCTATTATTCTTTGTCTTGCAAATCTCTTCTGATACAACAGCCATGTTAGCAGCTACATCTCACAAGTACAAGGCTGTGGACAAACAGGCTTGTAATGTCAGACTAGGTGCTTCACTGGGAGGAAGGAAAGTGGCCACACACTTGGCCTCAAAAAATGGCGAAACCAAACTGGAAAAATAAATGCAATTCTTATACGTATGCACATATATATGTATATATACACACACATATATATATGTATGTATATGTATATATTTACTGCATAATGACACACAATAAATAGTTTATATTTAATCACTGTTAACTCTGAAGATATTCACATTTGTTGTTTACATTTTGCATACACACTTATAAATATTAAACATAAACCATACAGAAATACAAAATAAGCATGTGCGTATAGATAAATACAGTAATTTCAGTACTACTCATGTTGGCCCTTTGAGATATTTCCAGGTCCTCTGACATTTAACCAAGTATGTCCTTTGAGAGAATTTCTGAGAAATCCTTTTCTTTAACTTTCTCCACTTTACTACAGTTTGTTTCATGACATGAGATGTCTTTCAGTTGTTTTTTAATCAGATGACAGACAGTACTTAACTTGTCCTGTAAAGAAATGCAAAACAATGAATAATTTCTTTCCTAAGCCTAGCTTAGCATTTCCATTTTTATTTCCCAGTATAGCATGTCTCTAATGACAGTACCACACTGAACGCACTGATTTCTAGTCCATATCACTATGCATTCCTGATACTAATTTACTGCTTTTGTCATATTCCTCTATTTTGAAGGGGATGCTTTTTTCTCCTCAAAAGGACATACTTTGCTTTGTTCTACCAAAGCAATATATTTATATAATTTTCTTATTTTTTCCTTTGCACTTGAGCAAGTGCAAAGTTAAACATTCTTTCTGCTCTGTGCTTGGCCAACACATCCTCTGATGAGTTGGCCACCAGCAGCACCAGGTCTCCTCCTGAAACATGTCATGGTCCCCCCCTCTCTTTTGGCTATGGTCCTCACCAGTCTGTCCTCACCCCCTGCCGCACCCCCCAGCCCATCAAGATAATCTGGGCTAGCAGCAAACCTCTTTGCCAAGACAGCACACAACTTGGCCACACAAACACCCCCGATACCCAGGAGGAAGGTGTCTTTTGTCAAAGCATTCACTGGTACGAATTTGGGAGATTCAATCACTGGAAAGTACAAAATGCCACAAACCATCAAGCCAGGAACTCCAGCCAGAAATGTGTCCATGCCTTTGGGACACTGCTGTTAGACAAGTGCACTCTGCTGTACACATATGTAACTGGAGGTGGGAGTGAGCCACCATTACCTGGGGTGCCTCCAGCAACCACATCTTCCTTCCCCAGGCTCTGCACATCCTCCCTCTACCAGTGCTGTGGAATGCCTCAGTGCTTTCTTGCTCAAGGCCCTGTATCTTCTCCGAACTACAAGAACCCACTGCAAGGACTCACCCAGCTGTTAACAGCAACACACTACTTGCTCTGAACTTACTTTGAAGCTTTGCCAAGCCCCATCCATGTTTTGGTAAACTTAGTACAAATATGGGGGAGTCCAACCCTTCAGTTAATTTAACTGTAAACATAGATGTCCTGAAACTAGCCATTTTGACTAAATGCTGGGTTTGCAATTTATAATATTTAGAACAATTGCCCCAGCTTTATCCTTGGAGTCCCCATCTTCTCATGTATGGCACTGGCCTAATTTGGCGTAATCCAGATTTAAATTTCATGGAAGACTAAAGTATACTTTAGTTATTTCTCTAGCTCCAAATCGGATGGCTTTTAAGTAAACAATAGACTACTTCAATAGACTATTTTATTTGTTCTAATCTTTAAGGGGCCTGTTTATCTCCCTTTTTTGTTTTTTCTACTTTAAACTGTGTTACCCTTTGCAGTCATAAGGTGCTTTACTTAGGACCCAGAGGACCCTTTAAGATTCTCAGCAATTATAGTAACTACCTTAGGTAGATTCATAAGGCATCTTCTGGCTCTCTTAATATAGCCAAGTGTACTTTTACATGACTCTTTTCACCTGGACTCTTATCCCCATTAATATCTAACTCAACAACACTTGCACATGAAAAAAAGCATCTTCAGTGGGCAAAAATCCAGTGGTTTTGACTGACAAATTGTCTGTAATAGCAACTTTTCCTGTATTTATCATGTCAGCTTTACAGCCCTTGGACTTGGCACTACACAGAGGTGGAAGAAGAAGGAACCTATAATCTCAGCACCACCCTCCAAAGGTACCTATGTTGTTTTCAGTAATGTGGACACAAAGCATCACAGAAAACAGAGTGAGTCTGCACAAGTGCAAGAATACATGAATAAAGAACTGGACAAACATATCCATGCATAACCTTTTCTATTATCAGATCTGGAGAAACAAGACTCCAATTTTCTGCCTCTGTGACAGAGGTCCCTAGTTTTGTTCAGCTGCTTGTTCTGCCATGGGCTGTCCAATAAATCACAAAGAGCTTCCAGCCAGCCCTGATGTACCGCACCTTATAATAGCCTCTAGCAAATGAAAACCGCATCTCACATCTTGGTAAACACTTTCAGAAACTATTTTTTGCCACAGAACCAAACCAGCATTTGAGGAAGGTATAATTTAGGACAGCTGGGTTCTGTACTCTTACTTGCTGCTCCAGCACAGCACAGTGCACAATCTGCCGGGTTCTGTTTGAGACAAGGGACTGAACAAGATGACCAAGCTGGTCACAATGCCTTCCTGTAATCAGAGACACTCATTCTTTCATCTTGCTTTAAAGTTCTTTCCTCATGGAATTGAATTACAATCTGCAAGAAAGCCCAAGAGCGCCATATAATTATCAAATATAAACTCACACTTCTGGCATTGGGAAATCTGTCTTATTTGGGAATAAAAACTCAAATACACAGATTATCTAGTTAATCGTATTCTAACATCTTCTAGAGTTTCATTGAATCTCTTATTATTATTGAAAAAGTACAATCACCCATTAGCAATGAGTATGCCACTGCCAACACATTTAATTTTCCAAAATTAAACATATTTTTAATTAACTTATAATCATGGTTTTCCAAACATGCTTTTTCTTTGTGAAAAATCTATGAATATGCATTAGGAAAAGACCGGAGAGAACAGCTGCACAATCACTAAGTTTTCAAGAGGAGGAAAGGTCACTCTGCAAGCATTTCTTTGTTTAATAAATGTTATTCTTTTAAACTATAAATTTGCTTCCATTTTTCCTACCATACAATGTGACAATCCAAGCACTGTTATTTATCTGTTGCGTTTTCTGGTTGACAAAAATCATGAAAGGGAACACACCCCACCAAAGAGCAGCATACTTTGATTCCAAACCACCATGAGGAAGAGATCCATAATAAACGAGGAACCATAGTACGAGTTGTACGTAGCACCAATAAAGGTGTCAAGTCTGTTCCAAATGAGCATACTCTGGCAGGAGAATGCTTATTAATACTAGAAAGGGGAACAGAATCCAAATTAAGAGATTAAGAAAACCACTAAAACTCTATTGCTGTCCCACAAGTAGCAACAGCAATGAAGGTTTAGTTTTAAAACACATCCTTTCGGCTGAAATGCTGCAAAGGGGCTGTCAGCTACCCAAAGAAACAAGCTTTTCAGAAACGCTCAGTACAGTAGTACTTCAATACTTCATTAAGTAACACCTTAATTGCTGCTTTTACACACCCATAGGAAGTTCGGATTTAAAAAATGGAGTTTTATTAAACAACCAAACCCCCAACCTGCAACAGTCCAGGCTGTGCCAGCAGCAGGCAGTGACAGTATGAGGCCATATTTGCTTGTTTTTTGCCCCGTCGGGCCTCAGGAGGTCCATATCAGCTCACCTGTGAAGCAGGAAAGGGCTTCAGCAGCTACTAAAAGTCACTCTAAAATGACTCAGCAGCATAGCTAAGCAAACTGTTTTTATACGATTTACTGGGGACTTTGGTGGTAACGGGCATAAATCACATGCAGGAAGACAGTTCCTCCAGTTTTAAGACCATACCTAGGTTTAAAGCCAGTTTTCCCTGTTTGTTTGATACCTTTCTTGCAATGTCATCACGTGTCCCACATGTGCTGTTTCAAAAGCTCTTCATTCTTCACACAATCATCATCCAAGCTTCCTAGCCAACGGGAAGGTTTTTTCCCTGGAATATTTCAAAGCAGTTCCTGCACAGGTTTATCAGGTCTGCCTCTCCCACCTGGCTTGCCAGTACTAAACTGGCAGTGTGAGTACAGTTTTACAAATCAGAATTTTATTAAAGACATACGAAGAAGGAGGAGGGACATGGGGAGAAGTTAAATTTCAATAGCAAAACATGACACTTACGGAAGCTTGTCTGCTGTTTTAACGATTTCGAAACACTCCCAAACTGTTGCTAGTGCAGCTCCATTCCCACCTGTTTCTTTCTTCCTTTCCTCTCTGTTCCCCTTTGCCCTCCTCAGCAAGCATTCCATGTTCAAAGGGACCAAGTGCAAATATAACTCCAGCTGTTCCTAAGGAAGTAAACTGAGTGCTGCTGAAGGTCACAAATTTGTGCTGAAAAAGGACCCATATTCCTTTGAGAAGACAGCACCAACAATGACCAACCATACCCCTAAAATCCAGTTTTGTGTCATTTTGCTTGCTTTCCTTAACTCGATGATATAAAACCATTTCTTTTTCAAGTTGCATTAGGAAAAGTGCTGCCAGAAGGCTGTGATCCTTCCACTCTGCTCAGCACTGCTGAAACACATCTGGAGTTCACCAAAGAGGCGAGGAAGGGACTGAAGCATCCATTACACAAGGAAAGACTGAGAGAGCTGAGGCTGTTCAGCCTGGAGAAGACTCAAGTGGTCTTACTAATGTATGTCTTAATACCCAACAGGGGAAGACAAAGACCGCAGAGCCAGCGATACCCAGAGACAAGAGGCACGAAGTGAAATTCAGGAAACTGTGTCTGATTGTGAGTAAACATCTTTTTACCATGCAGGTGATGAAAACACTGGAACAGGTTATCCAGAAATTCTGTGTACTTGCCATCCTTGAAGATACTCAATGCCCAACTGGACACAGCTCTGAGCAACCATCTCCAGCTGCCCCTGCTTGATCAAGAGGTTAGACTAGAGCACCTCCGGAGGCTCCCTCCAACCTCAGTGGCTCTGTGAAACACTCAGGGGAAGAAAATGGGGCAGTCATACCACCTAACGTTTTGCATCCATAGTAGCTGCCTAGTTTCACTAAATTCCCTCCATCGGTAGCTGACAGAAAAAGGGTTCATCTCAAGGACCATCTGGAAAAGATATGCTGGTGACTGCAGTCACCTCTGTCTCATCACTGACTCCAAGAGTGCAGGGACATTCACCCTATGTCCCTGCACACAGGCACCTAACTGAATGGGGCTACCGTCACAGATGGGTAAGAGACTATTTATCTCAGTATATTTTGGTTGCTTTGACACCTGCCCATGTTCATGCTCTTGTTTTCCCAGCAATCCTGCATCAGTTGCAGGGGGTAGTCAACCAACATCTCTGCAGCCTCATGAGCTCTCTGCATTAAATGAGTTTGCTTGTATGGTGCATGTTTTTCTTGTTCTTCCTTGGCTCTGGGAAATGGGAACGAGTCATGTGGACTATGCCAGAAGCAAATGACAACACGCACTCTGCCAGCTCAGCTGTGCTGGCAGGCACTCATTAGGTTGGAAGGAAAGCTGTGGTTCATCTCCACCCCTCTGCCCACTTCCAGCCTACAAGCTCCCACAGGAACGTGCTGAGGCCTGGGGACAACATGTGAAATCTAGGCATTGAGCAGGCACGTGGTGGGTGTCTTTTCAATCTTTGACACAATACAAATCAATAAACAGCATATTAAACACTGTATAGACCGCAATATAGATACATATATGGGGTAACAAACCCCCAAACAATTAAATGCTGGGAAAGCAGGGAACTATGTCTATAATCTACAAAACCAGAATAATTTTCATGCTATTTTTGAGCGGGCTATTTATCAAATTTCCAGCTATGTGCTCATAATAACTGTAACTCCTGACAACTCCCATCATTGTTCCTTTCTCCTCAGGCCACTTCTGACACTGCCTTTTCTCTACTAATGTGAGCATGAAGGATAACTAGAAGCAGGCTATCAATCCACACAGATGCCACGTTCTTTCAAATACACTCACTGTTTCATAGAAGGGTTGGAGCACCTCTGATATGATTATAGGCTGACAGTTGCGATTGTTAAGCCTGGAGAAGAGAAAGCTCCAGGGAGATCTTGTTGAGGCCTTTCAATACTTAAAGGGAGCTTCTAAGAAAGACTGAGAAAGACTTTTAGTAAAGAGTACTTAAAAAATAGATGGAAAGAGACTTTTCACCAGGGGCTACAGTGATAGGACAAGGGGCAGTGTTTTTAAACTGAAAAAAGTAGACTTATATTGAATACAAGGAGCATATTTTTTACAATAAGGGTGGTGAGACACTGACACAGGCTGCCCAGAGAGATGGAAGATGCTTCATCCCTGGAAGTGCTCAAGGCCAGGTTGGATGGGACTCTGAGCAACCTGATCTAGTGAAAGACGTCCCTGCCCATGGCAGGGGGATTTGATTAGGCGATTTTTAAAGGTCCCTTCCAACCCAAACCATTCTGTGATTCTAAGATAAGGATTTTTGTGTGTATGTTTGTTTAACACCGTACTGAAGTTAGAAGCAGTCAAAATTTATTGCTGACAACATAAACCTCAAATTAAGGGTGAAACAAACAGGCTAGGTTCTGATTTATATCATACCACATAAAAAACCTGGAATAAATCCAGTGATTTCAGATACTTTACTGGCTTTACCAAAGATCAGATTCAGGCCTGCAATCTCTCTGTGTAAAAGAAATGGGGAAAAATAGAGAGTAATAACATTAAGGAATGCAATTATCGAACTGAATTGAATAATAAATGGAGGAAAGAGGTTTAAGCAAAAGAAAAGAGATATATTTTTAAATTTTATTTGCAATGAGATGGATATTCAATTAGATTCAAGCAATAAAAAAACATTTGAAAGGGTAAAAGCTGTGTAGGAGGATGATCTAACATAACAACGACTGGTATGTAGGGGTTTTTTTCTCTAGGTGACTAAGAAGCAAAAACTGGATTTGTTTTCTGTTGAGTCTGGAATAAAAAGAAAAGGGAGTTCTCTACAGTTCCAGCATGAAAATCAAGGTCAATGACAGACTCACGAGTAGCTCCACTGCTGATGCACTCCTGTGGGTCACAGTAGTAGGGCTCTGTTCAAAGCCTAGTGGTGAAGATGGCAGCTTGGGTAAAAGCTAATTTGCAGACATGTGGCCTGAAGTACATCACAGGGTCTTATTTCTGCCCACTCTGCTCATTTGCTTACAACATGTCACAGCTGGCTTTCCTCCTCTGAAAGCAGACAAGGAGGAAGTACGTAGCATAAAGCAGAGCCTTATTTGGGTTGTCCAAAAAGACCCAAGCACTCAGAAGAGCTTTGAGGCTCTATCACTTAGCTTTAGACTTGGAGAGGCAGAGAAAAAGTCTCTCTTTTGCTTGCTCTTTCTCTCAATCTCTTTTTATACTACAAGGAGAGTGCCCATATTGCGACAGAAAGCTCAGGCTCTGAATGATCAGAAGTCCTTAAAATTTTTGCTTTCTCCTTAACTCTCTTATTTGGCTTTGTTGCATGCCATAACTCAAACTTGTTTGGTTTTGGTTTAGGTTGTTTCGATTTTTTTATGTCCTTTTCTCTAATATTTTGACAGAATTTGGTGACTTATATGCTCTGGAGAATTTAGTGACTAATTTCTGAAGAGAACAATATGCTTGCTAAAATGCTAATTGTCAGACAAACACGTAAGTACCTCTGATGCCATAGTTTCACTTTACAATTGGCCAAGCTTCTATCAGCTGTGGCAATCAGTCGGTAACAAGGACATGTGTGCTGAGGTAGAAGCCTTATTTTTCAGCAGTGAAATGAGTATTTTCTTCACCAGTCTATTTTCTTCAATTCTGTCCTCATAAATAAAGATTTTAAAATGTATGCAGAATATTTACTGCACCTTTTTGTAATAATCCACATACCAAATACCATTCCAATCACCTGATTATCCAGAATGCTCCAACACCAGAGCCTTGATTGCACTGACAAGTTTGCTACATAACTTTACCCAGTAAAACAGGTTTTGTGTTTTTTCTAAGATTACATTCTAGAATACGGCTTCCAATAGTCTTTCCCTCATGAGATGCCCTGATGTATTAAAAGAGAAATCCAAAACCTCCTGGATATCACTCCAGTGATGTCCACTCTAGTTCAGGTTGGCCAGTGGAACAAGTTACTTGTCAGCACTAACGATCACTTTCCAAGCCTTGCGTATCAAAAAAGTGGCTTATTCCATTCTACATATTTCAGTATTTTACCTCTTCTGGGGTAGCTGCTGCAAACACCTTTTTTGAGGGGAAGACTGACAAGGCATGCCTGAACATTACAGTTTCCCTGAGTAGGTTCCAATCTTCTTCTGGAACAATAGGATAACATTTATGTAGACTGTAAACATACATCTAGGGGTTTTAATGCCAAACCATATCATTTCCTCTGTCTGCGATACATATTTTTTGTTCATACCTATTTGTAGAGACTAAAGTTAATTAAAATGTTGTTTTTCTTTGAGATGGTCATGTTCGGGGATAAGGGTTTTTAGACTTTAGCCACTGCCTTGACCACATTTACATATACACACACCATTTTTTTTTTTCTTTTCTTTGGCTTTAAATATTCATTTGTTCTGTTGTAATTGCCTATAAAAAGAAATACATACTTTCTCTCCACTTATATTACAGGAGGTCTTATTTGCCATGAGTTTGTTCTATTGTTAGTCTGAAATGTCACAGTACTCTTATGTTTAATATGTGAAAAGCCAAATTCTCTAAGTTGCTGTGTTTACCCAGAGGTCCTTTTATTGCTCACATTCCAGCCTTAGTCTGAATTTGAATCCATCACATCCCCTTTTTATGACCATAAGTCACTGGGGCATTACTTAATGGTACAAAATTCACTCTTCATTTTTATCTATATTCCTCATCACAGGACTTAAACAATACTGCCCTACTTTTCTGAAAAGGTGGATTAATCACATCAAATGTTAGCTGTTTCAAAAGTCATTTGTCTTTGGTCCTTCTGCAGTCAATGGAGATGGCAGAAGTGATTTCAGTGATTCACCCTATGCAGAGAGAGATGCCTAGAAGAGGCAGGATGAACACATGCACACTTATTTTAAGACAGGATGAATCACTTTCTACAAATGTCTC
This sequence comes from Psittacus erithacus, assembly GCA_009867235.2. Taxonomy (NCBI): domain Eukaryota; kingdom Metazoa; phylum Chordata; class Aves; order Psittaciformes; family Psittacidae; genus Psittacus; species Psittacus erithacus. Next base: position 10,451 of record WYDI02040447.1, read on the forward strand.
TCTTTCTGCTGCTTGTAGAGGCAGTGTTGCACTTGCTTAGATCTGACTGGATTTCTAAACGCTTAAAGAGAAGCAAGAAAAATCCTACCTTGCTAATTGACAGTGAATAACCTAGAATCAAAATGCCATTCCTGATCTCACTAGGAAACACATTGATTCGCCAAGGTTGATTGTTAATCCTATGTATCGCAATCTTTATTCAGATGTCATTAATGCCATTCCTAGTACAAATGCTGGTGTACCAAACAGTCTTTCCTGAATTTGCTTCCATCAAACCAGTGAAAAAAATAACTCTTTTCCACTCTTTTCTAGCCCCCCCCCCCCATCAAAACAGTTTTAAGTAGCAGAGATCAGGTTGCTGAAGATTGCTCCATTATGCCCTTGACATCCCATGTGTTTTCCTCAGTACAGTTCCTAGCCAAGTAAAGTCCTGGCCTCAAAGAATAATATATTTTTATTATTATTAAATACAATATTATTTTGTAAGAAATTTCACTCTGACCATCTAAATGCTATATGAAAGCTTGGTCTCCTTCAACCAATTTCTAATATCCAACTCTTCACCACAGTCTCTTTAGCAGCTATGTCCAGCAGCACAAGACACTGTGTCATTATTCTGGATTCACAAGAAGTGGGCACGGTGAGCACTGTATGGCCCTCCTCCAGAGTCAGCTGGGATTAACAGCAGCAAGATCAGTGCCTAGATTGTTTTTCTCTCTATTCCCAACTCACAGAGCAGTAATAGGGTCTCTTTTTCATCTTGCTGATGCTCCTGTGTGGTATAATTACAACTATGACTGACAAAGGATAGAGTAAAACTCTGAGTAGGGGTATCAGCATATAGTCTGTAAACAGTGCTGTGGTAACATAAATATATATAAGCCAACACATACAGATACATTTTAAATATTTTGCTTCCATTCAATTTTTTCATTAAAAAGGAACACTTAAGCCTATGGAGTTCGCTTGCTTTTGCATACGCATCTATGATGGCTGTGAATGAGCTGATTTCAACTGATGATTTTGACCTGTGCGCTAAACAACGACAACTAAAAACTACATGACTATATTACGACAGTTATTAACAGAAGTGGTTAGCAGGAAAGCAGATCACAGCTTTTTATTTTACTAAAACCCTTTCAAAATCAAAACAAAGTGTTTACATCATTGTGGCTACTGATCCATTGGTGCAACACTCACCCCAAATTCATTATAAACAGATCGTCAGAACTATCCCTTGTGACTGCTTCAGATGGAGCATGATTAAATGCAGAGGAAATGCATTACTGAGAAGATGAATCATGATTCTGCGAAACGAAATCAATGGCTTTACACTCTTGAGCTGGACACTGAGGGACAGCCAAAAACGTTACTTACACAAAGAAGTGAGCAAATCAATCACATAAAAACCTTAAACAGGAAAAACATACTTAAACTTTGACTGGCAGTAACACTGACTACCAAAGAAACACAGAACAAAATTTGAAAATGTTTTCTTGAGGTAGAATTTTCAAATAAAAATTCCTCCATCACACTACTATGAAATGTAAAGTTTTATTTCCATCCCTTTTGATTTTTATGGTTTGGAATAAATGTAATAATTTTAATTAGAGTGGTCTGATAGCTCATTTGAAATAACATTTTAGTTCCTTCAATCTAGTTTAAGCAGGCAGGTTGGTAACCATCTCACAGCAACAAGTGCACAAGATGCCCTAGTGTGTCCTGTGAGTATGACTTAAGCCACTCAGGTCAACTCAGCTGCACAGATATAGTGTGCCCCAGCTGGTCCCTGCATTAGTACCTGCTAGCTCCATGTGGATGTCCCAGACACCTTAAGGCCTTTCAGAAGGCACTTGACACCTCTGCTGAAGCAGCTGAATCAGTTGAATGACATCTTGAGCACCTACTGTAGACAGCTAACTTGAGCCTAGCAAACCAGCTAAGTGCCAAAGCACCCTGTTTTGGCAACAGGGAAAAGCCATCATAGAGAAACCCTGCTCACTTAAATTAATGCATCAGGCTTATACCTACAGGCTGTCCCTGGAGTCCATGAAAAATGCCTGCGTTCTTCCACACTTAAGCTAGGAAGATGGCTTTGTTATGCACCTGAAGATTAAGTGGGAAATAAGATGTTTCCAACCTAGATTAACAGGCTATCCATATGCATAATCACAGAACCATAGAATCATTTAGGTTGGAAAACACTTTTAAGATCACTGAGTCCAACTGTTAATCTAACACTGCCAAGTCCACCACTATGACATCCCCTTTGTTATTTTATAGAATAATGCCCAGGAGGACCAAGTCGTAGCTCATCTCCAAGTTACTTTTTGGCCTTGACTAGTACCCTTGATGAGCGTTGGAACAAAAACATCAAGGCTGAGAAAGTGTGAAACCCACCAGGACTGACCTTAGAAGTATTCATTGTGCTTCCTTCCTCCTTTAGTTTTACTTTCCACAGCTACCAATCCAACTTCTGTCATAAAGCATGCAATTAATTAGAAATGTAAAAATGGCTTTTATGCAGATTGAGAACACGATTTCTTCAGTACAGAGTATCTCTGTTACATGGGAGAACCCAGCATCAAAAAGCCATAATGCACATAACCATTAGTTAGTATTTCCTCATTAATTAGCACATGCTAGTAATATTGCTATTTGAAATCAGAGAGACAAATAATACAGCTGAGTCTCAAAAACCCTTCTTCCTGGAAAATATAAGTGTTTTTACAGATGACAGAGCTCCTAGCAAGGTTATACATTGAGGGAAAAAAAGAATGCACTCTGACATTAATATTGATAGAAACTGCAAAATTAACAAAAAGGACAAAGCAAAGGAAAAGCGGCTGTCTCTGAGGAGACTCTATGTCCCCAGTACAGGAACTTCATTATTATTTAATGACCTTAATGGCAAGCCTCTAAGCCTCGTGTATGTCCTTCCTAACAAAAAATTAATTACAAACACAAACCAGAAAATCTTGAATATGCAATAACTGAAAGTTGTAAGATAGTTCTTCTAGTTTTGATTCCATTTATACAAACAATAGTTTGGAGAGACAGCTAAATAAAACACAACTTTTCATAAGTCCCAAATATGAAACACAGCAAATGGTCTTTCTCTTAAAAGATAAGCCAGAGGGAGGCAGGGAGAGACAGAAAACCAAAGACAAAAGGCCTCTCATGCTAAAGGACTACACAATTTTATCATTTCATACATTAAAAATAATTGGAACAATTTCTTCCAACTGTTTTTCAATAGAGCTCTACTGGAATAAATTTTTATAACAACTGGCTATTGTGGCTGTGCTAATAAAACTGATCAGCTGAATCTATGTGAATGTGCACATGCTTTTCTTTTTTTTTGAGAAATAATAAAAGACAGACAAAAAGTAGAAGAGAGAGTCTAAATCTCTGGGACAGGCTGCAGCAACACATCCGAAAAAGAGGAAAAAACAATGGATGGTGATGCAGATAAAATAAGAAAGGAAATAAAACTATGTAAGCATTTAAATTATTATGATTATAAAAGTCACCAAAAATACTGTTTGAATTCCTTGACTTTATCATCCACCAGGATAAAGGAACTGATGGAGGTTGCTAAGCACAAACAAGCTGACTCAGAAATCTTTTCCAAGGTCTCAAAATTGCAATCTAAAATACCAGCCTGCAGTTCCATTAAATTGTCTAGGAAAATAAAATTTTCCTCTGATTCACTGCCCACCTCTGATAGATAAAGACCCCCTGAAAAATTACTTTAGAAAACCTAGCAAGAAAAAGACATTATTATAGGCTATGAATCCTGGAAAGCATGACATGTAACTCTCATTCTCAATGGGCAGGATGTCTTTTCCTAACTTAGGGCTGTCTGTTGCTGAATTGTCTATGGGAATAGTTGAGACCTACAAAACTACAACTACAAAGGTGCTGGACAGAAAAGTAACCATAAACAGACAGTTCCATTTTAAAGCAGAGTTGCACTTGCTGAGACAGCCTGTGAGTTCTGCCAAAGCAAATCACGGATTATCATTGCAAGTCAAGGAGGAACTGCTGGAGGTAACAGGCAAGGACAAACAGCTTGGGCAGCATTCACATGGCTGTGCCTTCCACAGTAACTGCTGCTCCCAGGTAACAGGGACAGCAGTGGGTAAAATACTTGTATTCCCAATCATGATACCAAGCAGCTGCAATTGCATTGACAGCTACCCTGGACTATTTAAGTCTGCAGAATCTGGAAAGCTACAAATACCAAATACTGCCGTCCTTGGCATTACCTCATGATTATTTCACTCATCACTGAAGAATGTGCAGGTGAAAAGGTTTATGATAACAAATTGTTGTTCCTCCCTTTAATGATTCCAGAGGCTGAGAGTGACTGAGGATGATGGCAAGTAGAAGAATAACTTTTCTTCACAGACAATGATGTCTTCACCATTTAATTGCACCCACAGCTTTCTTAATTGCAAAAACACCCCACAACTTGAGTTTATGAATGTAACATGTACAGTGTGATTGAAATCACCTGGCTTCAGCACTCTCAAATACACTAATATAGTAATTTCAGCCAACAGAGACAGTCATTTCTAGATAGCAATTCAGCAAGTTGATCTAAGACATTTCTCCTAGGGTGGAATGAGTCATACTTTGAAGGTGCCGTTCTCTCTCCATTGACTCCCCAGACTATCATGTCTAATAATCACTGATTAAATTAGCTTTCCTGAATTTGCCTGATCCCTTTTTGACCACACTTATATCTTGGTCTCCACCACATCCTGTGGAAATCAGTTTCATAATTTAAGTAAACATTAATTTCATTGGTGACCTTATTTCTTGTACTGTGAGAAACAGTGACTATTTCTTGTTCACCTGCTCCTCATCAGTTGTGATACACCCAGACTTTGCTAGTCTATGCTCCATGTTCCTAACCAGCTTTACCCCTTTTTTCTAGACTTCTATCAACTTCACTACTCATTATCATGCAAGTGACTATAACTACAGATAGGATGCTCCACATGCTTATAGAGTATTTTTTTCTACTTCTGGCCTAGTACTTTCTAGCCATTTTAACTACTACTTGTCATGAACTGATAATTTCAGAGATCTATCCTCACTAATGCTCAGATCCATTCTTATTTTCTACCAGGTAATCTATAGTTATCAACATACTTTGTCCCACTTGCATAACCTTACTCTTATTGCCAACACATTCACTTGCTGTTTTATTTTCCCGATATTCAGTACTACATAATCATGCTGCAGCACTTCAGAGCCGGATTTAAATCTGACTGTTATGGGCAATGTCAAATCATATGCAAACTTTCTCACTTTCCTAGTCAACTTTGCAAATCATTTATGAATACATTTTATTTCTTCCCTCACTCTACATAAATTGTAAAACCTCATAGTAACTGTTTTTATGCCTATGTATATATGCATATATGAATACTACAAATTACTTAGAAAATTCAAAACTAGATGGAAGATGGCTTAAACATGTTGCTATCATTAAAAGCTAAAAACTTGGATGAAATTTCATACATTCATGTATTTTAACAACCTGGGAAGAGGTGTTGTGATCTCTTAGGATGGAAACAGTAGAATCTCACACACAAATTCCTGGCTTCTCTCCAACCTTTGTCATTAAGCAAGAGTAAAGTTTTTGGATAGGCACCTGGTTTTAATTTAAAGCTTTAAACCTACCACCAGATAATCTACCACACCTATAGCTGGATTAGGCCCTGGTTGTGCTAAATGCTACACTGATAGAGCTGTTTACTCTCTCTGATGTGACAATAGAGCAGAAAAGTTAAAGGAAAAGAAGGCTACAGTTAGCAATAAGCTAAACAGTGAAATAAAATAAAATAATAACAAAAAGCACACACCACCTCCCACCCCCCAAATAACAGCAAGAAACAGAGTAATCTTAAAAGCTATTGTGGCACTTGCCAGGAGCTTTGAACCACTAGTAACTCAAATCAGAGGATGCAATATAAAAACTGTTGGCGGCCAGAAGGCAAAGAATTGTTTGAGCTGGTTATAGCTGCAACACTTCTTTTTTTTTTTTTCCTTTCTTTTTTTCTCCTAAATTACTCCAAAAAGACTCAGCATAAGAAGAACCTGTTACAGAATCCTCTCTGGAACTAAGCAAGACTCCAAATGATGGACTTTTGGAAGTGATATTTTTCAGTCTCCAAGACAAAACAGATTACAGAACAAATGATATTCAGGAAATCTGCCTGCTCGTTCATGGTGGAAAAAATCCCTTTATCTTTCCTGACCAGAGCAGCACCATTACTGAGGCCAACTAAAAGGGGAAGGGAATGAATGTATGTCAGGACATAAATTCAGGGAAAAGGATCAGAAATCTCTTTTCTCGCTTATAAAAAAAACCTGTATTATATTCTCTGGGAAAATGTGTGTATCTTGGAACAAGAAAATGTAGACTTCAAGGTACATAGTATAAGAAGCCAAATTTACAAAGACAGTGTAAGCACTTCTGTGTCTCTGGACTACTGGCTAATGTAGGTGCTGTTACAAAATCGCCTTGCTTCGTTTCTTTCCAAGTAAGTCAAGGTGAAGTTCAGTACCAACCATCTCTCCAGCAGCTTGAGTGCTCTCATGAAATCTCAGCAAATACCTAAATAACTATGCAAATCTCATCTAAAGTATTAGCTGCTGCTTTCCCTGCTCCAAATGCAACTCTGTCACCTCTACTTTCTAAGAACACGACGCTAGCATACAAAGCAGGTCAGGCACTGAACTTTATCATGCTAGCCTGTGCATCCATGCCTTGTTTTACCTGGTACCACTTCTTAGCATTTTGAAGGTCCCCACTTCCCACACACTGCCACTGTGAAACATTCAAGTTGGCATTTGATTCTTCATAAAAATAGCCAGGCACATGAATAATGATACATTATATTATCATTAGTCCTGGGGAGCTGTGAGAGCCAAGCTGTGAGTGCACATTCAGAGTGCAGTAAGGAACTATATAATAGATGTACCCACGTGACAAATATAGGCTAAGCTGGGTTTATTATGCAGACGTGCTTAGCATTAAGAGTGTCTATGCAGTATTACCATGGCTCTGCTATCACACAGGCAGTTAGATAACAGTCCACCGATTGTGAATCTCAGCCCCAAGTCGTCCCTCTTCTTCTTTCTTGTCCAGTCTTTTCCCCGTACTTTTGGCTTCTGGCAACACGCTTGTCAAACCAGTCCCAGTAAACCTGTACCAGCTCATTCGGACGCTTTCTCCCACTTTCCTTCCCTCCTTTCTTCCTACCTGCCTCTTATTCCCTACCCAATTCCAATTCTCATCACCCCGGTGTTTTATCTGTATTTTTCCTTTTTTGGCTTTTCATCAGCAAAAGCAGTGAGAGCAGTGATGTTCACAGCATACAAAGTGTATATATGAGGCAAAAAAAGAGAGCTTTGCTTGCTTAAGCTACAGAGAATTCATCTTATTGACATTTAAACAATCTTGGCACCTTCGGGAACAATACAACCACTCCCAAAGAGCAGAGATGGATGGATGCCCAGGCTGCTAGCAGGGCTGCCAGCATCTCTCAGAGAGGCAGCCCTGAACAGGAGGGATGGGGGGCAGGCCTCAGCGTGTTAAAATGATGTTGTACACTTTATACAATGTTTGAGAGCATTTTATGTTAAAAACCAGGTTGTAAAGCTAAGTAAATTATGCAGCTTATAATTACATTGTGTAAAGCTCAAACAACCCAAGGCAGCCACTTGAGAGACACCATGATTTACAGGCATGAGATGCAGCTGCAGAGAGGAAGGCAATAGCGATACAAGTATCTCCCTCACATGTGCACAAATGCACAGGGCTTGCATGTCCATGTGTGCTCCTCCAACCACCCAAAATCACCAAAGGCTAGTTGGAAGAGGAAACATGTACAGAGAGGAGCCATCTGTGACCAGGAAGAGCAGGAGAGACAGCTATGTTCACGAGCAGTAACAGCAAGCGAGACATGCAATACAGCATTTTAGACCCTAAAGGGTCTTGGTGAATCTAATCATCTAAAAAATAGGATAGGAGAAAGAAGTGCAGGATAAGTTGATATCCTCATGTAGAAAAAGAGAATTCAAACTACCAGGGGGACAAGTTGTTACTTACATTTTCTGCATGTTATTCTATATCCCTTTTCCCCTCCTCACTCCTAACAAAGTAGTGTTGAGCAAACCTATTTGATGCTTGTAAGCAGGGAAGCAGAGATCACTGTCGACTCATCGAGGTGTCTAGGTGGAGGCTTGAACTGGTTTTATTTGTTCGGTTTTCCCAGAACAAATACAGAAATGAACCTGACTCTTGCTGCTTCCAGTCTGCCCTGATAAAAGGATAAAATGGAAATGGAAAAGGCATTGGGGTCAGAGATGTCACTTGCATTTGTACTTTCGCTTTTAGAAACCACCTATATTTCTCAAAGAAACTATTCAGAACATCTAGGGAAAACTTTTAAGGCTAAGAGGAATGATCAGTTTGCTCCTGCTTTGCCTGCCATGTAGATCTGTTGCTGAAACAAAATAATCTTAAATCTGACAGGCCTGGGAAAGCCCTGAGGAACTGCAATCCCCAAACCACCAAACAATTACTGTCTTGAAGTTGCATACGGTTAGTGCCTGCCACCAAATAAAGCCACTCAATGGTCTGCTCATTCTTTGCTAATGTCGTATTTCCATCGTATTCCATTATCAGCCCTCCAAACTTTCTTAGAAACATCATTTGTCTGTTACTTGAAAGGAGCTAGGTTGATTTACGACCCTGAGAACCTGGCCAGAATCCACTGACATCAAACTGCCAGTCGGTAGCTTAATCTGTTTCCTCAAGAGACTGAATGAAAATGTTCTGGGTTTTATTTTTATTATTAATGAGGAAAATAAGTAACAAAAAATCAGTTGCAATTTTTAAAACTTTCATCTGACTGGGGGGCACAGAAGAATAAGCAATTGTACTGTTAATGCCAAACTACCTGAAACTATTGCAAGGGAAACCGACAGAAGACTCCTCTCTAACACGGCATCCACAAATCATGCACAGAATAGTAACAGGGAAGTTATTACGTAGTCAATAGCAGGGAACTTGATTAATCCAGGTTATTTCTACCTGGGTGGTAGCCATTAGAAGCTGGATATCTAATCTAAACTAGTCATCAAGACTTCAATGCGCAATGGAGAGAAACAGGCACCCAATTCACCAAGAGGCAATTCATCCCATGCTAAAAATATACATACAAGATAAGTAGGATTAATTGCTCTCTGGAGATGCCTGCTTTTGTTTGCCTAACAAGAAAGCCTACACAATTAGTTTAGACTAAACATTTAACTTCTAGACAACTAGAATGGCATGAAAAAAAATACCACCCCTTGAGCTCAGGCTGAGCTGACTCTCCTGGTCTGGGGACAACTGCAGAGCCTACAGCCAAACTCTGCTTCAATCCTCATGACCCAAACATAAGTACTACATTGCTGGTGAAGTCCACAGGAGGCAGCGGATCTTGGCTGAACTTGTGGGACAAAACACCAGATCAACATTAGAGCAGCCCCTGTGCAGACTTTCCAAGAAATTGTCTTTCTGTCAATGCAGCCTTTTACCAACCTGTTTCGAACTGCTCTTTTTTGGGGTCCAGATTTATTAACAATAATCACTCAGCTTTATGTTCTCAGATTTCTCTGGTGTTTGTATGGCCACCATCATACATTCATTGAGTTAATAAGCTTCTCTTAGATGAAAAATTGAAGACTATGTTAATATTTTTAAAGGTATTTTTAATAGTTTTGACAGCTTAGTACTACTGACTTACCGACACTTCCATGGGGAACGACTGAGTACTAACTAGCTCCAATCCTTGCTAATTAATATAAAGGAAAGAATACAAGCATTTTTACAGTATTGTATTTCTTTAATTCTATAAACTTGTTTTATATGAATGTATCAGTAAAAGGTAACTAGAAAATAGCATCTCTTTGGTGTTACATAACGAATTAGTTGTAATATCCCACTGCATGTGTAATGCTTTGTTTCAAGTATCCAGATAGATAGGTAGATACTCTGTAAGTCCTACTTCTCCAAACAGCACAGGTCCTTCTGACATTTTAAGAGGACTAAGTTACTAGGCATCTAAGCACAGTGCCAGTTAAACAGGTTGAAGCAAATCCAGTCACACCCAAGAGTCCCAGTTCAGATACTGTCAAATTTGCTTTACTTCCAGGTCTCTTAACACGTTTCTCTAGATTCCTGCTTTTCTTGAAGAATAGTCCTCTGCATATAGAAATGGCCTTGCAATCATCATTAATTTAGTTAAGCTTCTTTGATTTTCTTTCAACCATGACATGTACTCATTTGTCCTTGCTTTTGCCTTCTAAAGCAGTTTATAAAACTTGAAAAAAGGACTCCTTCGTATCATATGGAAAATAACTGTGCTGTAAGGAACAATACCAAGGCTGAAAAGCCTAAAATTAGACCTGCGAGCTTTGCTTTCATTGGCAGCAATGTGTGTGCATTCATATTGTCCCAATCTTACATTCTGCCTCTTCTTTCTAAAGACACTACTTTCTGAAAAACACTGAAGCTTAAAATTAGCAAACCTCTCTGATTTAAGGGTATACTGACCTTGGCGATTGGCTATTTTGATCACATTCACCTTTAGGTTTTAACAGTGAATTACAAGATCAGACCATTTTCAAAAGCAGTAGCAAAGAAAAAGCTTTTGCAGAACAAAAAAGCTGAACATCTCTGAAATGGTGCCTGGAATAATCCTGTAATTTCCAGGTTGCTTTTTTTTTCCCCTCCTAAGAAAACTGAAACACAAATTTAATAGCTGTATTTTTCTATCCTGAAAGAAAGCTAATGAAGAAATACGCATCATATAACGTGGCTGGTGCTGGGCAACATGGGACTAACAGGGATAATTTAGTCGTAACAGGTCAGCATCTACGATATACCCATTCTCTTCTCACTGACATTCATCCAGTTCCCACTGTAGTCAACAGGGGGAATAAACAAGAGCAAAATGCATCCAAAAGGTCAAACTTCATGGATTTTCAAATGAAGAAAGCCATAGAGAGGCTAAAGCGAAAACAAAGCTAGCTACTGACTTAAAGATAATGCACGCTAGTGTAGTGTTTATTTTGAGTGTCTCCTCGTGGAATTTCAGGATAAAATATGAACTTGGCAGTGAACCTGAAGGGTGTATAGTCAGAGCAGTCCAATTTCAACAGACTATCAAGATGAACTGTTGGAAGTTATTTTACAGCTTTATGGCCATAGCTCACTCTGAATCACCGTGGTGTTATTTGTAGAACACTATGATATAAATAGCAAAACTACATCCACTACCTAGATACCGGTGGTATGCTCAGACAGAGCACTTTTAGGTAACTATGTAACACTGAATGTGCCACAGATAAAATTCTTGGTTAGGATATTAGATACAGATAAAAATAATGCAACAGTTATTTATCCATCAAAAAATGCTTATGTGGATTTCTAAAGCAGCACTAGCATTAAGAGCTTAAAGCACCAAATCAGGGGGTGATTTTCTGTCAGAAAAGAGAATTTAATTCTAGCACTGTTACAGTGAACAAAGAGCCAAATAGTTTCTTGAAGTTAAGACCAGGGGAAGTCTAGACAAAGCTCGTCCTGAACTGCATTCAGTGTTTCCCACTGGAAAATCTGTGGCCATAAAAAGAAATTATTTCAAACTAAGACAAAGAGCCAGAGAATACCATTTATTTCATCACACTGATTTTGTCAGTATTTCCTAAAGTTTCATACACCCTGGAAACTGCGTAGGCGGTCCTTCAAGCTTCACTTACCCAAGCAGCAATCTCCACGGGTCACATGGTGGCATTTCAGACTATGTTGAGCTTTTGGAAAAAGAACTGAGGCTGGTTGCATCACTGAGACAAAACAGAGATATTAACCACCTCATGAGCAGCATGGAAACCCTGAGAAAGGTAAATATACCTTTCTCAGGACCAGGATATTTTGTTCTAGTTCCAACCTGAGGATGAGGTAATTTCTTCCTAAAACAGCCCTTCTTTTGTGCCTGATTAAGCCAGGTAATTACCTCCTGGATTTTGTGGGTAGGAACATGATGTGCAGTAAGTCCATTTATGGGGCTGTGGTTTCAGTCTCAAGCTTAGATTTCTATTCTTACATATAAAGAGTTGCTTTTACTGCCTTGATAACTGCAATCTTTGACGTTTCTGTAATTCTTTCAAAATCTTCTAATGACTCAATCACTATGGGCATGCCTATACTTGAGTGCTAGCTCAGACTGAAATCAGGAGTGGGTAAGAACTACAAAAGGTAATCCTGAGAAATGCAAGGTGATAACACTCTCATCCCCTTCTTATCCTTCAGTAAAGCATCTTATTAATACAGCTATGTTTCCAGAGAGTAACAATTCTATACAAAGAGCACCTATGCATAGAACTATTTTGGAACAGCTTTTCCCAAAGAACATCAGAAACAGGAGAGCTTCTCTTTCCTATTCACTTCACTTCATAAATGTGATACCTCGTTTCACATAGAAGGTGTAAGAACAGTGGGTCTATATACTTACAGAAAGAAATTTCACATTATTATTGATTACAATGGATAACCAATAGTAAATTGAATCAATAGCAAATTGATTCGGCTACATGATTTTATAAGAGCTGCACTGGAAGAATTACTACACAGACTCTGAGATCCCCACACAAGCTATGCACGCTGTGTTGAACACTTCATAAATTTTCTGTACTCTGTACTATACCATACAGAGGTTCTGCACAGAGGTAGAAGGTAGCTCTGCAAATTTCTTCATGAATGATGTAGAGAAAAATAAGCTAGGCTCTTCTGAACCCAACTGACAAAGCAGAGGCAATGGCACAATATCCTGAGTGTGTGAAACAGCTGAGTAAGAAACTTTTCCTCAAAGCTTCACACAGACCTTGGGAAAATGTAAACTTGCAACCTTGGCATAACTGATGCGGACTGTTTATTTCTTAGGAAAAATGGGTTATCATTCAAGCTGTCTGTGGTGTCTTATGCCTTTATTCACTTGGACAGTGTTCATGGTAGGTGCCAACTGTCACACCAAACCAGCAGCTGCTGAGATGAGCTGTGCACTGGACTGCCGAAGTGCCCCAGCTCCCAGGCACATTCCCAGGTCAGCTTTCCCCAGCCCACCCAAGGCAGAGACCTGGTGCTAGCAGGCTGCGCCCACACCAGATGCAAAAGCAAGACCCCAGGAGCACCCTCTGTGCTTTACTCCACACCATTATTCTCCAACCAAGAAAGTACTTACTTCACTCCAAAGCAGTCTAGACATGAGCTAATATATATACATCACAGATGCAGAGATTACTACCTGACATAAAATCAGGAGAAAGTATCTGATAAAGAGAAAAAATTAGACAGGTTGAGTAAGCTTCATGCTAGTGAATATATCCCTATGATAATCTCCTTTTCGAACAGCTACTTCATCTGCTCACTGCAGGAAAGGCTGCTTGATGCTTCCCACCAGCCATATTCTGCTTTTCCACTCCTTGAGGCTTGGTTTTATTTTGGCTGAGGGGAAGCGAGATTTAGAGAAATCCTTGCAGGCACGGCAGAGTGCAGGCAGCTGCCTTGCCTACTAATCAATGAATGCTGCCCAGGAAGAGAGAAAGGATGAGGACTGTTTCCTCCCTGCCTGTTCATCTGTCCCCCTGGGAACAAGCAAAACTGCAGTGACACATAAAGGCATGTGCTGCCCAAGTGCTTCAGGCAGAAAAATAAGCAAAGTAACGGAGCCCTTCAAGCTACCCATGGGATGTAGGGCCGCTCCAGCCAAAGCAAGGTCCAGCTACAGTTAAACCATACCTTTAAATTTTTTATTCAGAATGATAAAAAGTCCTGTTGAATGGTCTGAAACTACAAGAATAGAATAAAACTGGCAAGCTGTTTTGCTGAAAAACAACCAGACTGTTAAGCCCTACCTTCAGAATACACACCTAAGCTGAAAAGTTTGCTGTACCAGCTCTGAAGTCCTGCTATGCTGAAAAAAAAATTGTACAACCAATCTATATATGGCAGATTTTAATCTTTTGTCTTACATAATGTGGACTTGGCTGACAGCACTTAATAACAACCTAATGGAGCCTGATGGAGTTGAAGTGGCTCATATCCAGTGTGACTGGCGCTCAAATGACTCCACTTTTAAATATTTTGCCATAATAATAAATGGGAAGTAATGATAACCCACAGTGGGCCAAAGAAACAGAGATTTTTCAAAGGAACAGAAAATTTCTGGACCATTCCACATAAAATAGGTACCTTTCATTTTCTTCTGCTCTAGTACTTTAAAAAACCCTACTTTAACCAGGTCTCAGCCTTTATGCTCTCACACTCATTGCCCTCTGAAACAAGAATAGATAACAGCCACTGCTGCCAACTCTTACTGCCACTGTATAAATATTCCAAAGTTAGAGTGGTGGTGGCCTAATCATTTAAATTTAAGATTTAAAACAGTTATTACTTTTAGTTCATTAATACTTTCATTTTTACTTCATGAGCTGCACTTGCATCTGAAAGAATTTATAAGGATAGCCATTATTTCTAAACTGCACTGTTTAGCTTCAAACCAAGTACCTCAGGAGCCAAGAGGAAAGACAAGCCTCAGGAACAGGTCACAGGCAGACAATGGTAACAACTCCGTATTGGTCCCATTACTCCAGGGAAGGATTACATTGCGATTTTAATCTCACAGTCCAGTTCCATTGCCAAAAAGGGTTATGCCCTCCAAAGAAAACCTCTCCCATTTTTGGAAACAGCTCCTTGCTTAGTGTCTTGTGTACATCCTAGGACTTGCACGGCCACATGCAAGGCAAGGTAAAAAAAATCGGACATGCCTCTTCACCCCGAAAAAAAAAAATCTCTTTTGGGTGACCTAAACCTTCAAAAGAATAGGCGGAGATAGCGAAGTAAGGCAACAGGAAAAGCTCCCCTTTCTAGCGGATGCATGTGATTCGGCGACCATGTCAACTCAGCCAGGAAAGGCTGGACTGAGCTGAATAAAAGGATCAGCCCAAGCTGGTGGCACCATTCATCCTCCCACTGTCAGGAACATAGATCACTTGGTGCTGGGGTAATTAGACATTGCATTTCACTTCACTCAAGACAGACCAGTATCACACCAAAAGCCTCCAATGGAAAACTGCTTTCATCCAAATTTCTAGGTCTGCATCCTCATTCTTTCCAAATACCAAATGTGGTCATCCTACCAACAGATTCTCTACTACTCATCTCACTACCAGATGCAGAAAACAATCACCAATGTAGGAATGATATCTGAACAGTATAGACAGGTCTTTTGAGGAAGAGATTGGCTTCTACTGATGGGCGGGACCAAAACACTTGTGACTTAAGTGAAAAATTTACACAAATGCCAAACATTTTTCCACCCTGCCTTGCAACTAGGGTTTTTGAGGTTTTAGTCAAGTTCTTTCATATCAGCAGTGAAAACTGAGTTCCTCCCATGAAAGGAACCTCACTATAACACTGGGATCAGATAGGTAAAATGTGATCTACAATTCACTATGAGAATCAGTGTCTTGGATTCCACCCTCCGCTTTGCCTTCAGTTTTCAAAGAGCTCTTGGATGAGTCACATTTCTGTCTTCAGCAGCATCATGTAATACAATGTGAATGAAATCATATCAAATTCTATAAATTTGCCAATACTGTAGGTGTCATATCCCATTCAAAACTGACATCAGCGGTGAAAAACTACATAGCACATAAATACACCTGCAAAACAATGAGCAACTTGTCATTTAAATACTTCAAAATCAGGGCCCCCAAACTAACAGCTTTTTACAGCAAAAAAGCAGGATTTTTTAAAGCAGTAGCTCAATCATAAGATCAATGAATCATATGATGAGAGTACATTTGAAGTCTTATGCAAATGCTTCACATTTTATTTTTCAGTCCTTCTCCCCACTTAGTTTCACGTCCCAAATGCCTCTAGATGAGCATACTCTCCTGCACCCACACAGAACTCACTGCCAGAGGGAGTCTGCACTGGGGGTGCTCCTCTGGTCATTTTTAGGACTTACTTGCATGTGACTTAAAACTATTTCAATTCCCCTTCTTCTTCCCCAGCAGCTACATCTATCACCCATCTCACATGTACATATAACTAAAGCTACCACAGCTCAGCTAGCTAGCTACTGGCATCTCAGTTAAGGCTTCCTCTAAGCACCTATCATGCTTTTGTCCCAGTATGGTTCTGATACAGCTTGGCCATTGTTACATCTGAAGATGCAGTTCAAAGAAAAGTTGCAAAAATCAGCTGGATTTATCACTAAATTCAGTGTTCCCTGGAAATTCAGATTTTTCCCTGCAGTTTTCTCATAGCACCTAAAAAAAAGTGAGAAGTGGTGAATCCGTTGGTGATTTTCTAATTAATCAGCCTCTTTGTGACAGGGTCTCCACTCTTCTGTCTTTCCTAGACGTAGGAAAGACATCTAGGACACCTTTGCCTTCTGCTACCTTCAAATGCTATCCTACTCCTTTTCCTCACTTCCCCCTTCTTTTTTGATTCATTTAAAATGTCTTCTCCCTAGCACTGAAATCCTCACAGGCCTGATCCTGCCTACATCTCTAACATGATTCATGATCACACATTCTGCTTTTCCCCAAGTCTCACCCACTTTGGTCTATGAGCTAGCTAAATACTTACACCTACATTTCTAGTCAACTCTGTTCAAACCAACAGATTTTCCCATGTATTTAAATCTAATCACTCACGGAAGTGTTTCGGTGCTTCAGGACATTCTTTGCACTATTCAAATCCATTCTTTGATCCAAATTTTCCAGTAGAGATCTGATGCATCCACTCACAGAATGAGTCCTACTTGCATGACCTGGGACTTTGGTCCAGCTACTTCAGGATAGGATTGATTCATAAAAGAAATTTCCAGTTGACATTCAACTCTATGGTAGCATTTAAGAATGAAGCACCATCAAGCCATCCTTCCATTTGCTCCCAAATATTTCTTGATGCCTGTGCTTGCCAACAGCACTGCTAATGCCACTGCCCACTGACGGCATACACTTCCTTTTGCTGTACAGCCAAATCTAAATTACAGTTACTGTAATCTAAATTTTTACACGGCAAATTATCATAGCACAGTTGACATAACATGACTTTGCCCCTTTAATCTGTGTGAAATTGATCCCTTAGTTTTTTTGTTTATTCTCCTAGATTCAATATTTATAGAAGAGTACCTCATTACTCAAGTGTCCAGAGTGATATCACTAACTTTGATCATTTAGAATAAACAAAAAACTGCTCAGATCTGCAGACTTCTTGAAGGGATTTTCAATGGAAAACAGAAGTACAACACTAAAACAGCTACTAGCTGCTGTGTAGGTCTTCCTAGAATCAGGAATCTCATAAATTACCATTCTGAGTGACAAAACGCAAAATTGCAGAAATAGGTAGTATGTTCAGTTGTCTCACACAGCTTCGGATGTTGAAGTTGTTCTGAATGTATCAATGCTGACAACAGTAAACGGTTGTGTTTACCAAGCAACGCTGAGAATTACAATCTCAGTATCTCTGTAACACATAATCCCAGAGCAACCTTGAACGTTTCATGAACTCTTCCTTTTATCTGGAGATGAGCTGACATTGATATATTGTTATTGGCCATTGCTAATACACTCCTACTGGCAACAGGGAGATGCATACAGCTGAAGTGAGTCATATATTGCAAGACCTCCCAATTTATATGGAAGAAAGTGGAATTTTCAAGATATCTTTCTGTCTGCTCCTCAGCCAACCATGCAATATAAGACACCCACTAAAACTCAAGCCATACTTAGACACAAGGATTTTTTTCACATATTTGAGGTGCATGAAGTTGAGGATTTAGGGGGTTTTTAATTTTAAATTGACTATCTGTATTTCACCAACATTAAACCAGCAATACAAAGTAATGATAGGACTGTTTGAGACCAAAATACAAATTACTTTATTATTTTATATTTACCATGAGTTTCTCATGCAACAATTCAGAACCCTGTTTAATTGTTTCCATTTATTTACAGTTGCATATTATGGAAAAAAAATTCTATATTCAGTGAAAAATATTTGAAGGTACTAATGTAATGTAACATATCTCGCAAGGAATAGCATTTAACTAGCAAACAATTCTCTAGCTCATTCTTGTCTAAAGAAAGCAAACTGCTTTGTGGCTGAAGAACTTGTATAAACAGATTTTGTTAAGCTAATAAAACAACATGGATGTTATGGCATTAAGTGATATGTACATACTGATAAGAGGACCATTGGTAACAGTATGTAGAAATAAAAAATGCAGAATATGTTATGCTAAATTATTGCAACATTTTCAGTCTTCTGTATCACATCTTGCCACTCCAACGTTACACAACCAAAATAAAAAAATAAAAAAAGAATACATACATAGTCTGTGTTCCTACTATGCAGATTTACAAGAAGCTCCCTTGGGCCTTGCACTGAGGTATGGGGAGGCAGGGCACTGAAGAGAGTGATTCAATAGACAAAGAAGAGAAATATACAGAAAGAACACAGCTGTATTCAACATATGTTTGCATTGTACCGTGATTTCTTACAGACTTCTCCTTTAAAATATCAATCTAGAGATACAAACCCAGCTGTTTAGAACATGCTCTAGGTGCGTCTACACTGCAGCCCCTGCAGCTGGAGTAGATGCGTGCCTGAGTCAGCTTTTAACTTGCTGGCTTTGCCACGGTAACCAGCCTCACCAGGACAAAGCAGAACATGCTGCAGGCTGCATAACCTGCTCAAGGGCAGGATGAAGACTTGAGTACAGCTAAGCTCCATACTGCTGTGTCTGGCTTGCTGCAGATACATCACATATTTGGTTTAGGGATAGGCTGAGTGTGTCAGCATATTTCATTCACAACCTACTGACTGCAGAATAAATATATCCTAATTAGCTTTGCAGGAGAAGGACTCAGTCGCTGCCATCAGACATGGATTGGTTCAACGTCACTCTGTGAAACCCCTGAACATGCAGCTTATCTTTCTGCACAGGCTGCAGTTACAGGATCTTTTATATGTTGTTAGAATTTTAAAATTACCCTTACAGCACTGTACATGCAGCTGCACTTCCTAAAACAGATCCCTGCTTTACAAGGCTAACAGCTTAAAAAACAAACACAAAATCACAGTTAAAATGCAAGATGAGGGAGGCATCCCCTGTAGTGAAACACAGCCAGGTATCATTAAGGAGAGGGAGATGGGCAACAGAAGACTGTTGGAGGAGAATCAGAGAAGAAAGGAAGTAGAGCCAGAGAGGGAGGAAAAAAGGGATCAGTGAAAGCTAAAGGATGAGATAAGACATGAAGTAGAGTTAGTACCTGCTGACACTTCAGGATTAAATTCTCATATAACAGAGTGGGAAGCCTGAATGAGTAATGTTCACCTCCTAAACCATGTAGAAACTAATATCACTTATGGATCTGTGTTCCAGTAGCACCTCTTTGTGGCAGACACTTGAGAAAAGTGTAAAGCCCCATAACCCCTTCCAACCCTCCTATTTCCCCAGACAAGAATTAAAATCAATAAAAACCAGCCACTGAACTCAATAGGTAAGCACTCCCACAATGTGTACCATAGCAAGAGATAGCCCTTATAAGTGAAACTCGTTAATGAAACTAGTATCTACTTACCATACCTGAGGAGGAAAATGGAGCCTTAGAAACTACCTCTCTTAAGCAGTCTGGCATTTCAGTAATACAGCTGAATCACTAAAAATTCACTGTCAGAAGGTGGCAGGCATATTTTATGTACTTATACGGGAAAAAACAATTTGTGATTTCTTTGACTCTCTTAATTTAAGGATGTGTTATATATAAGTGCTAACAGGGTAAACCACCTAATTTTCTGAAGACCAAAAATTATGCTCATCTTCTAAAATTTCTCATTTTGAATGGATGTGAAGGTCCAGATTCCAAGCCCACTGAAGCACACTGCAGAGCACCCTTTGACCTTACAATGTGGCTAATGTGATCAGATACAAGAGTACTAATATATCCAAGTCAGACGCAAAACCCTAAAACAGGTGAAAAACACAGGTCAAACTTCATTAGAAGGCATTTGAAGAAACAGCCATTTCATATAAATCAGGCTGGTTTGCAAAAAGTGACAGTACAATCCAGTGTTTTATGCATCAAACTAAAATTCCTTTTCAGGCTATCATACTTTCAAACTGAAAGCCTTTTATGCAGTTCAAAACAGGTATTTCAAGACCAGCTTTGAATGTAGGTACTCATTTGTGTCATTTGAAAAAAAAAAATATACATTCAAATGAAAACTGACTTCTTTAAAAAAGTAAGGTATATAAGAACATCAACTGTATATGTGCTGGGTATCAGCAATACTTGCACAAATAACTTTTTGAGTGTTATCCATTATATAAGCTGATTTTATTTTCAGTGTTAAGACCTTGTAAAAATGTTGACTTTTACTAACTTTTCAAAATCACAATTTTTTTTTTACTAGATATACGAACTTCTATTAAAAACAAAAGCATTTTAATTCAAACTGCTAATACCCCAAATAAGAGTCTTCAGTTACTTTGTATGTCTAAACATAGCAGATAAGAGTACACAGAAATATGCTGTATTCTAAGAGCTTTTATAAACAAGATGTTCTAATTTTAGAGGACTCCATTCTGAACAAGGTCTAATTAAATACACAGATATTCTCAAATGCCATCCACAAGAAGCGTAATGTTCTGCTCTCCTCACTTCCATTTAATTCCATCTTGTAGTGGGTGATTTAATATCCACTTTTGCATAAAAATGTTTTGTAGTAGGTGAAGCACTAATCTTTTATTGAAAAAGAGAAATTATTTTTTAGATACTAAAATCAAGTCATAGGTATTTTACAAGCACCTGGCTCAATAGCTTACCTATTTAAGATTAATATTCTATCAACTACTTCATAGATTGACTGGCTCAAGAATGGGTAATGAAGTCCAGAACCAAAGTGCATGTTTTAACGTTAAGGATAATTAACTACTACAAAATCCTAGGGAGAACTGTAAAAAAAAAAAAATGCCATTATCTGTGGTCTTGGGTGATTTTGGGTTGGTTGGGACTGTTTGGTTTTGGGATTTTTTTTTGGTTGGTTTTTGGTTTTGGTTTTTTTGTTTGTTCTTTTTTTTCAATAAAAACAACAACTTATGAGCTTCATGAACAGAAGACTAGTCAGGCATTGCTGCGTCAAATGTTATAGACTCTGCCAGACACTTGGTTAAGGTTCATATTATTTTCCCTTGCAGAGTTAAACGTATATGAATCTAAAAGCTTTCTAAAACACACCTTCCTAGTTAGCTACAAGTTAAAAGTAATTAAAGTAGCTTTCATCAAAAGGTTTAAAACCTTATACTTGTCTAAAAGCTCTGTAAATTACCATCAGAGTTTGGTTTTTTCCTGAGTACAGATTATGACTTGTACATTGCTGACAGTATATTCCTTATCAAACTTTGAACAACCAAGATAATCCCACTGGTTGAATGGTGGATTCAAGCCATCCAGAGGTAAACAATAGCCCACTACTTTGTTATGACTAACTATGATAAGAAAATACCCTGGTAGGACCAAATAAAAACAAACAGTTAAAAAGCCATTTATACATCATATGATTACAGATGTCAGATTTTACACCTTTTCAAAAATGAACTTTGAGAAAGTCCAAGTTAGTGAACAAGAAACAGGTAAAATTATTCTTTCTGGTATTTAGTAAACTATACAGTGCAGCTGCATAAAAACAATGATGCTTTTCCTAAATCATCAATTATTTAAAACTACATCTGCTTTAAGTCAAAAGTGATTAAAGATCATTTTAATCAAAAAGCTTAGTGTCTCATATATATTAGTGTTAAAGCTATAAAAATCACCATTACAGCTTGGATTTTTCCTGTACATCAATTTAGATTCTTGTAATGTTGTGTAGATATTCTTCTCCAAATGGCTTTCTGATCATAAAGTGATTTTTAAATTCTTTAACCTTCCTAGTAAAAAACCCACTTGATTACCTCAAATTACTGCTTCTCATGGCTTTAAAAATCATAGGTTGTTGACAAACTCAAGAATGTGGCAAACTCTTGCTTTTTCAAAACAGTGAAACTGGGGAGCTAGAATACATTCTGTTAAACATGTGCAATATGGGACTGAAAGAGTGACTCAGTGGGATTTGTTTCAGGCAGAGAACTTCCAATAGTATCTGTAATACTTCTTTCTTTGTCCTCGATACCAGCATTTCAGAATATACCATGTTTAGGTCATTTAGGCATTTGTCATCACGAACCCAATGAACACTGTTTATTTCAATTAACTGTGGTTTTACAAGTTATTTTATGAAACACATTCTGTTCCTTAGCCTCTTCAGGGTAATAATCACAAAGAAAAACAGCTTGATATTTTTAACAAACACATTAGTGAAATGGAATATCAAGTGATTTCTATCTTTTCCTCCCCTTCAATTTGCTCCTTGAAACTACTTACTTTTTACAACTTTCAGCTATGAGACCATCTCTAATAATCTGCCTTAATTTCCTACATGGGTATTATTGTCCTTTGGGTCATATTCATATCTAAATGTGGAAAAGCTCCTGAAAGCAGAAACCCTGTGGATTATATCCACATAAGGTTTGAAACACAAACCAAAAAAATATATCTATATTCTTAGCAACTGAAATCATAACTTAAAAAGCAGCAGGATTTGAAGCACTACCCAAGGATTTTGTATTTCACAAACAAGACCCTTTTTATAATGTTTCAGTATCTTTGAAATATTTGATTATAGCTATTACTCTCAGAGCAACAGTATAAAATTCAAAAGATAAGATTCTTTTTCTATGAATAAACGTAAGAGTCAGAACTGAGATAAGAAAGTGCCTCCCTGTGATGGGAGCCCATCTGGACCCTTACATCTTATAGCACTACACATGCTTACAGTCTTCCCTATGTGTGCTGTATTCTGACATCAGAAACGCTTTCAGAGATACCACATAGAGAAGCCTTAGAGTAAGCCATGATCTTTCCCAAGGATTAAAGAAAATAAACAATATAGAACAAAACTGGTAAAGAGAAAAGCAATTCAAAGGTGCAATGAAGGTACACAAAGAGAAGAAACAAAATTACACTCCAAAGGGAGAAAGAAAAAGGCTAAGGATGTACAGAATGTTAAAAAGTACACAAATGCAAGTAATGGGGACCCACAAGAAAAAGAGGACGATATAGTCTAGGCTCATTACAGTGAAGTCTGAGTCAAAATCAGGCTTGAGGAATAATGCGTAAAGATCACACAGTTGCTCTTCTTTGTTAGTGTAATACAAAAATTAAAGGAAAGTGCAAAATCTACTGGCAATTAAATTCTGAAACAAGCTTCTTTTTAGACCACTCTAACAACAAAGAGAACTTAGCCCCAACCCACGCTGGTAAAACAAATGAAAAACAAAGGGATGAAGGCCAGTGCTGACAATGTTCGACATCACAGACAAGGAGCACAGTTTTTCGTGTAAGTGCTACGTATTTCAATTCCAAGTACTTTAAAAAGAAATCTGCTTATCATATTTAAAATGTTCTAACTCGAATTTCAATTAGTGTTTAGTTTCTAATTTCAATTGCTGTTTAATTAACAACTGGAGGATGAGCCAGCATTATGTGCCCAAGTGACATATACTTCTGGAAATCATAGAATCATAGAAATCCACAGGAAACTCCAAAATTTACAAAAGTGAATACATAAAACATGAGCATGAGGCACAAATATAACAGAAAAAACTCAGGAATGTGCAATGCAGACAGACATAAAACTAGAATTCCAAAAGTGCAAAGCAGAAGCAGGACAACAGCTTGAAAAGTAAACGGTTTTGGAAGCTTCCATAATGAAGTTCACCATATTCATGTGATTGTTAAAAAGAATCTAGATTCTTAAGATTCAGGTCCTGCCTGCAGCTACATTGAGTACAGACAGAAAAGTCAAGAGGGCTATACCATCCCAACACATGGAGAAGAAAGGGAGCTGCAGGAGTTTGGTACTGCAGCCCATTCATTCCCTGAGCTCTCGAGCAAGCCGGTGCTGGAAGGCATGCGGGGACCCTCAGCGCAGCCCAGCTATGCTGCAGTCAGCAGGATGTCGCACCCTGGGGCACATGCGTGCTTTCCTGAACAGCACCAATGCCAGCTTCATTGCATCGCTTCTATCCCATGCTGCAAGCCTGATGCCTGCAGGCTGAACCAGCAGTCCTCAGTTGTGCTCCGTTTTGCTCTGCCCTGTCCTACCCATTACACCCCATCTAGACTTTGCCTTACCATTCTGGCCAAGCCTTAATTTTTCTTCTAGTTGGAACTGTGGTGTGGTATCAGCTATGACTTTTCCAGTGTATTACACAAGGGGAGTGCACAGAGGGACCTGTACAATGGAACCAACAGCAGAGGGGACATCCCAGGCACTGCTCTGCAGTTGTGAGGTTATATAATGCCGCAAGAGTCTGAAGGAGATGTCGCTCAACAAAACAGCTACTGTGCTGTCAATAGCTGGACGCTCCAGAACATGAGGCATGGTGAAAAATCACTGCTGCAATCCTGTTTACACGTATGCATTTGTATTGGGCAAGAAGACAGGACAACCTAAAAAACTGATTAAATATTGCAGTTCTATGCCAGAGAAGTTTGTGGCTGAACAAGAAGATATGGATCTAGTCCTTAATTAAAAGGCAGGAATAATACATAACAAGGATCAAGAATATATTTCCTTATTTTTCCTTGACAGCAGCATTAGTCCACACTACTTTTTGTTTGAATGGATAAGTGAAATGCAATTAATTAAAGTTGATCACAGTCCACAAAATGCACATTGGTGTTCTAACACTGAACTGGAAGACCCTTCAAGTAAGCCAGTGCTCTTAAATGAACATTGTTCTTTTTTGAAAAGGCATTCTGTGAAGAAAAAGGGTAGTAGTGCAAACTAATGAGTCTGAAAATGTGGCATAGAAACAAATTACCAATAAGCATGTCGTCTGAAAGGGCCAGTGAATATGTACTTTACAAAGGCTGAGCATACTTAGTTTTACTTGAATGTGAGGAATCTGTTCCTTATAATACCCCAGTTAGTAAATACGTGCCTCTTTTTCTTCATAAAGAGGTGGTGGTAGCTCTGAGAGATGAACTTTCTAATATATGAAGGAAGACAATGCCTATCCACAGAAATGGCCACTCAAAATATTGCTAAAAATATTTTGCCAGCAGAATCGTTGGGAGAAGCACCTGTATCTGTCACATTATGATCTCCTTTGCAAGAACGTGGAATCTATTCCTACATTTGGCCTTTTGCTAATTGGCCGAGCCTCGTATGTGCAAGTAATCACATTTCAGTTTTAATGAAAGGGCAGGGGTTTTAATTACCCTGTTATCTGTACACTTTGTCTGCCGGTGGAGGTGACCGCCCCCCCTCCTCACCCTCATCCCCCGGCCTCGCTGCACCGTTTTGGGCGATGTGGAATCTGGGAGCGCAGTTCCTTCCGCGGTACCTCCGCACAGCCGAGCTAGGGCTCCCCCCTTCGCCCTGGAAAGGCAGAGAGCCCCGTTCCACCTCTCAAAAACTCCTGAACAGGCTCCTCCAAGGACCGCGGGGGGGACTGCAGTTGCATAAGATCAGGCTGCTTCTCCCTTCCCTCCTTCCCATTCTCCAACCGTTCCTCCCCACGTCGGAGGCCGAGGCGGCCAACCCACCTGGGGCAAGGCTGGGGATCGCTGAGGGAGTACGGACATACACAACATCCCAGCAGATGAAGGGCTCAGTGGGGTTGGGAACAAGATGCAGAAGAGGGGCTATGCGGGGACCCTGCAGGTGGCTTCATGCAAGGAAGGGATTACCGTCTAGGGGGTGATCACCGGTGGGAGCAGCGGGGAGAGCGGGGGACTCCGGGGAGGGACGGGACACCCCGGGGTGATGGTGGTGGACCCCTGCACCGGGGGAGGAGGGACCCGAGCGGCAGGGGGGAAGGCAGCGCTGGTGGGGTTCTTCCAGTGGCCCCCGCCGGAGCCGGAGGCGGGAATCCCGCCCGATGCAGAACCCCATGTCCTGGTGCGGAATCCCCGTGGGCTAGGGGAGCGCCCCGGCACCGCAGTGCCGGGACCCGGCCCCTGCCGGCGGGGCCAGTGGCTTAAGAGCCCTTCCCGAGGCTGGG
The DNA here is from genome assembly GCA_009867235.2 of Psittacus erithacus. NCBI lineage: Eukaryota > Metazoa > Chordata > Aves > Psittaciformes > Psittacidae > Psittacus > Psittacus erithacus. The sequence goes on from WYDI02040447.1 coordinate 36,706, forward strand.
GAGAAGGGAGAGGAGAGAGCCGCAGTGCCCACCCGCCGGCAGGCATGCCTCCTCCTCGTCCCGCACACACGGCACATCACCCCGCGCGTACAACTCGTTTCCAAGCGGGGCTTGCGCGCAAAGTTGCGCTGGCCGGGCTGACCCACACACACCTTCTGTCCGTCCCTACGCGGCCGCGCGCCTCGCGGACCCCCCCACTCCTCTCCCCATGGTTCAGCGCGGAAAACGCCTCACTTTCCCCTACGGCTGCTCACGATCTGCCTCAACCTGATCCTTCCTCCTTTTGTTTTGATCTCTGGATATGAAAGTCTCTTTCCTGTCGTCTCCTTCTCCTCCTCACGCCTTCGTGTGGGAGATGAGGGCTGGCACCGCACACCAGCCTGTGTTATCTCCTCCCACCTCCATTTCACTCCGAGCGGTGCCCTAGAGCGCGGTAGCAGCGCGGCACCTCCGCGCCCGCACTTCCCGCCGCGCCCGGGGCTCGCCCTGCGCCCGCCGCGTGTGCCGAATAAAACGAAATAACGAAATAAAACCCCTCTCACGGGCAGTAACAACGGCGATAGAGCGGCCACAACGGCCGGGAGCACTTCTGCTTTCCCCGCGGGTGTGATGACCTTGCGAGGACTGCTCCTGCTCTTCGCTTTCACACGGTCTTCAGGGTTTATTATATTTTTCCTTACTGGAAAAAAAAGCAACGATCTTTTCGCTCGCTCTTTTCAAACGCACAAGAACGCCAAACACTTCCACTTTCCACAAAACAATTTCCAGGCGCAAACTGCGAAGCGAGATATCGATGCTTCCTTTTGATGCTGCCGGTATTGATATCCGGATCGATGCGGGGATCGGTCTCCTATCTCGCAACAGTTGACGGTAAATCGCCTCGGGCGCGACTGCCCTGCGTCCCGCCCGTGAGGCGACGCTCCCGCGCCCGCCGCAGCGAGGACCACCCGCGCGTATCCACTTCCCCGCTCCCGGGGCGGAGGACCCCCGAGTCATGGGGGGCGGCCGCGCCGACCCCGGCAGCCCCCGTCCCGGTCCCCGCTGTCCTGCTGGGAGGAGAACACCCCGCGGGGCAGCCCGAGGCAGCGCGTCCCCCGCTCCAACCTCTTCGCCCGGCGGGCAACCCTGCTGCCGGCTCCCCGGCGAAGCTTCCCGCCCGCCCCGAGCCCAGCGGGAGGGTGCGGAGCCCGGACCCCCCACCCCAGCCTGATCCCCGTGGCGCACTTACAGAGGGCGCCGAGAGCTGTCCGCGGTGCGGAGGAGGGCGCTGGGCCGCGGAGTCCCGCCGGGGTGCTGGGGCCGGAGGGACGGCGCCTCGCTGCGCGCCCGCCAGCCGCTCGCGCCGCCGCACCTCGCGCCGCACCTCGCACAGCCGCCGCCGCGCGCGCCCCCGCTCCGCCC
>WYDI02040452.1:0-56342 GCA_009867235.2 Psittacus erithacus
TAAGCAGTAGCTACAAACATTGGTATTATCAGTACTGTTCTCAGGCTGAAAGTTAGAAACACAGTGCTGCACCAGCCGCTAAGAAGGATTAAAAATCACTGCTACTGCTGAACCCATGACAATTTGATATCATATGAGATTGCAATTCCTCTCTTGATGTCTCCACTGAACATTAAATGTTCCCTGTGCGTCTTTTTCATGCCTTCGACATGGGTATCTTACTGTAACTTAGCTTTTTAGTGAAGCAGGTCTGTACATGATGCCTGTTGTACATTGTTGGTTTTTGCAGCCATTTACAACAGGAGCAGGAGAAAAAGCAGTGTGAGGTGGAGGATATGATGGGAAAGATAGCATCAATGCAAGCTCAGAACAAGAAACTGCTTTTAGAGAAAAACAACTTCATGGCTGACAACAAGATCTTGGAAACTGAGATGCAAATGACACAAAAGACAAACAGGTCATACCACATTCTCTTTTTCTTATACAGAAATAGTTGTATTTCTAAAGACAGCACCAGAAATACCTATAAAAACATTGACATCTCACAGTGTGTAAATTTTACCTATTACAGAAGAAAACATGGTTCCTAAACACATCTTTGTCACTCTAAAGAGCTCATTGTCCAGAAACTTCATGAGTTTTTATACACACTTTTCTAATTCTACATGCAAGTTAAGAATGTATCTTTAATGCTAACAGTCAGCTATAGCAATTATATCAGGTATACTCACCTAAAAAAACAGGGTGTTACATTATCTGCAGATCTTCTCACACACCTGAGTGGTTCAGAGTTGGGCTCACAGTACTTCAAAAAGTAAAATTTATTTTTTTTTAATATTACTGTTATATATTTTTTTTTTTAAATATGAGCTTGTAGCCTTTGCAGAAGTTGTTTTTTTGAATCATTCTTACTGTTATTCACACAATATATTGTAAAGAAAAACAGCCCCCAGAAATGGGAAATCATACTTTTGCGTTACAGGTATTTTAGCCAGTATGTTTTTAACAGTATATTTGATTGACACTTGTACAAGTTAATTTGCACATGCAATGCAAGTTCTTTAAATGCCATTATTAATTCCCAATCTGAAGATTTTCCTTTTTCTGTTAATTTTATAGACAATTAAAGAAAAAAATAGATCTTTTGAAAGTGCACTTGGAGGAAGCAACAGAAAAAGAAGTTGCAGCTTGTCTGTATCTAACAAACCTCATTGGTTTGGTGGAGAAGATAACTCAGGAACGTGATCATCTTATTTTTTTGGTAATTACCTTTAAATAATTAATATTACTTAACTGATATTTCACACCGTTATCACCCTACTGGCACAACTAATTGTTAATTTGAATTATCAAAAAAAGCTATAATTTCAGTTTAGGAATTTAGCTATTTAAATAGACTTTTGCAAACAGGATAGGGGCAGCAAAAGATTATTTTCTAGAAGAGGGGTTAAAAACAACTACCCTGTTCTATGGAGATAACATAATTAAGCATCAGCATTAGTATCTGCGGTGCTATATATAAAGTTTAAAAGGGTTTTTTAACCTGACTTTAGAAATCGGCTTCAATTGTTGAAGCTACCCATGTTAGAAAAATAGCACACAATCATAAATTTTTAATATGCATTTCTGAATCTACTGGTAAACTATTATCCTTGAAGTGATCTGTATGGACCTTCTACTGTGGATCCATGTGCACATTATTGCTCTTTTTTGGCGAGCAGTTGTTTTGACAGACTGGTTGAATTTTGGGACAATTTGGAAATTGCTGGGCTTTTTAGAAGCACACTGTTTCCTTTACAAGATCTTGGACACGGTTTCAATTTTACATATTGGTACTCTGTCTTTAAATTGGTCTGGAAACCATTTCACAAAACTTTGTTAAAATAAAGTTTCTTTTGTTAGAATAAAGCTTCTTTAGCTTCTGTTGTTCAAGTAGTAGACAAAGGTTGTCATCAGTGTTGGGTAAAAAGATTCCATAGTAGCTAATTCCTGATTCTATAAGAGGAACAACTCAAATCCATGTCCACTGCTGAGTGGACTTTAGGATTGTGAAACTAGGCACAATAAGCGTCTCCTAGGAATTATGGGACCTGGTTCTCATCTGTAAGTTTCTGGTATATCTACCTTCAAATATTCCACATACCATGTGTGGAATGCCATTCGTGTGGTGTGCTTAATAATACGCTAGTAGATGTTCAGAATACTTCTAGCAGTAAAAGCCTGTTTCAGAAGGAAATGTCTTAACATATTTTCGATAACCACATGGTAGTGTAAACCCCGTCTTTGCCAGCGTGCAGTAGCTGACATCATAGTTTTCCCTTCTGAAACCTGCACCTGGAAGTACACACTAGAAAATTGTTTCTTGTGTGTGCAAAGAGCTCACAGTAGGTCTGTGGGAAACAGCCTAAAATGCAGTCAACTACAGCCTAAAACTTTCTTTAGACAAGTGTAAACTGATTCAGTATTGTCATGCAAAACAGAATTAATTTCTTCCTTCAGGATAACATTGTCCTGTGGGTATGATGGTGATCCAAGGTTATTGGTCATCCATTATTTTTCCATCTTGTGGCGTAGAAGCTAAACAATACACAGGTCTTGGGGTTTTTATGAATTCACTGTGTCTGGGCTGACAACAGAGATATTCTGAGACAGACTTTTTCTACTGAAATAGTCTGGTATCAGTAAAACCTTTAAATATTCAGTTTACTTTGCTGCCTGGTAGAGCTGAATCAGAACAATCTTTTCCTACTTGTAATCACTGAACTTAAAACGTACCTTGGCAAAAACGTGGACGGCAGGTATCTTGTAGTCAGGTAATCTAATGACATTGTCTAATAGTAAGGCGCAGAAAAAAAAACAAACACAAAATTTAACCAGAGTCAAACCCTAATTATTGTGAAAAACCACTGCTGAACGTGATGTGTGTTTTAAAATGTATTATCATTCCCCTCAAAATTCAGTAATTCCTTTTATGCAGATTTATTCCAGAAGAACAGGGAGAGCTGAAAGGATACAGCACTTAATTACTCTGTATTCTTACTTAATAAGGATTGGGGAAAAAAAAAAATAAGCAGTAACTATATCCTCACAAAAATAAATGGATAGTCTTAATTTTACTAGTTCCAGAAACAATGACAACCACTGATAAATCCAGTAAAACAGAGCAGCAACAAATATATTTAAATCAATTTTGGCAGTACAACACAGATGAACTGTAATCCTGACTTAGCAGCTGTCAAAATGGTACTTTATATTGTATGATTCAGCCACCAAACAGTAAATCAGAATGCCACTGGCTGAGCAAGAAGCTCACAAATCCAGCAATGCTGGTTAATTGTGACTTCTGTGAAAGGAGATGTGTCTCTGGAGTGACATGGGTCTTTCAAGGTGGTCAGACATTGCTGATTCAGTTGAAATCTCTTACAGTTTTTAAATTGTTTCATTGTTTACAGCTTATGCAGATTTGTTTGGATTACATTTTGTATCTGAGAGAGAATGTAGTGCTCGTGAAATTATGGAAACAGTCATAAATGAGAAGCATTTTATAAACCACATCAGGCATGTTCCTTGTGTGAATTGCGAGGGTTCTTTGGAAAGCAGGCTACTAAATCTGACTCAAGGGTAAATTGAAGAACGGTGAATCTCAGGCATACAAATGGGATCTCTACATATCCATGTGCAGAAAAATACACAGGATTGGTTGGGTTTATATTATCAGTAGCTATAATCCTTTCAGAATAAACAGTTTCAAAGCCTTATTTTGTTAAGGAGATAGTATTTGCAGTCAGTTGACAATTTCTTAATTCGCCACTATTAGAATAATTTCCAAGATTCTTTTTTCCTCTTCGTTTTTCAGAGTGTTGGAGCTCAAAACACAATAGCGTTGTCTTCCTTGGTGTATGTGTTTTCTCTGCCCTGCCTAAAGTAATAATTACGTTTACTTATGTGTACTACATCTTTGCAGGTCAAATGTTTGGAAAAAGAGAATCGTGGTGTTCTCAACAAAATAGTACAGGGAAGTCTACGCTTGGGAAGATTGGAAGAAAAAGTTAAGGTAATCACTGACTCTGTGCTAAATATTATGTAAAACATTTTGGGTTATTTAATGAGAAAAGTCAGTAGTTAATCTGTGTCTGTTCTTTGAAAGACTCATGGATTATTTTATAAAGCGTTCTTAAAAAGCAAAATGGATTATCATTATAGTTTTCACAAACATCTTTTTCTGTTGTATCTGTACATCTGCACGTCTGTCATGTGATCACATTTACACCATTACCTGGAGAATTAGTACTGGTTGTAAAAATAATTAAAAACTCTGTTAGTGTTTCATTTTTTCTCTGTAGTGTAACCCAGCTATCCTGTGCTACTCTTTTGAGACTGTACTAATGCTTCAACTTAAAACCCATTACAGTTAGATTTGGAAGAATGAAAAGCACCTCTTGAGTCTGCAGTTATCATCAGTACTTTCATGTGGCCATAGCATAGAAGGTTTAGATACTCAGATAGTGTTCAAAGATGGAGCCTCATTAGAGAATACATTATAAGTTACCTTCACAGCTCTCCAGACAAACACAAATTGTAGTGTGTAGTTGCCGCGTAATGTGAAATACATTTGAAACTTCTGGTTTAACATCTTTGGTGCTACCATAATGGCTTTTACTGTAAACTCAAGGAAGGAGAAGGATACCTGGTACATTGGTTTCCATATATAGAAAGTAAAATATATTGCTTTAAAAAGCCGTTTTGTACTAGGTCAAGTTTATGCAGTTTACCCTAAAGCAGAGAGTCCCTATACATTGCACTTTTCCAGTGAAGACTACACAGCTATTCCAGCATCTAAGTATGCGCTACTATGTTAACAGAGACCAACTCCTTCTGCGCTTCCCTTGTAAGGATCAACGCATCCCAGGAATTAAAACCAAAGAAAGTAAACCAAATTGTAGGTGTGAAGAGAAAGCAGTAAGCTGAAAAATAGCTCAAATTTGCAAGGAACCCTTCTAAAATACCTAAATGCGTGAAATGCTACCATTAAAGAATTTTCTAATTATACTACTATATCTATAAAATGGTTTTAGCCATTTTTCACCCTCATTCATGTCATTCTAAATAAAAAAACGATCTCCCTACCAAGATAGTGGCTTGTATTCTTCTTAAAGAGATATTTAGGTGTAATCTGTCTCCAGTGATAATAGTATTTAAATGCATTAATTTTTCTGAAAGGGTGATATGACTTCATAACGTGGGTGTTACGTTATTTCTTATCTTATAAAAGGGTGATTTGCTTTGGCTTTTAGCCATATTCAGCTATATCAGCAAGATTCAAGATAAGAGACAAATTATACAAATTAGAGCACACAGTATGCAGGTTACAATGAGAGGAAAGCTTCAAGCTTACAAGGTTTGAGTTACTTCCAAGAGCTTACAATTTAAGTCTGTATTTTCTACTTTTTAGAGACAACTAGGCATTTTATGGTTACTCTTTGGTGAATTAAAGGCCTGGTATCTCAGCAGGCACAAGCTCATCCAAAACTGTTGCAGGTCACATTTGCTCTGTGCGTGTCAGAAGATTTTGTGGGGCTTCTTTCACATCCCTGAAAATGTTATTTGAGAGAAGGAGGGAAGGCAGCTAGGTGAGACAGCCACTCTTCATTGGAAGCACATGACATCTACCCTACAGGCACTGGTTGTTCAAAAAGCTGGCAGTTCCATTCCCTTTAGATCACTTTAGATTCCCTCTGAAGTCAGGTCACTTGTGCTTTGCATATAAAAGTGGATTTGGGCTTCTGGTCTGGAGATCCTCCTTTTAATAAATTCTCTTGGAGAAAGCTCCCCATGCAATACTCCAGACTTGGGGAAGAGTGGCTGGAAAGCTGCTCGACGGACGAGGACCTGGGGGTGCTGATGGAGCTAAACATGAGTAGCTTGTTGTGCCCAGGCAGCGAAGGCGGCCAACATCATCCTGCCCTGTGTCAGCAACAGCGTAACCAGCAGGGCCTGGGCAGTGATCATCCCCTGTACGTGGCAGTGGTGAGGCTGTGCCTCAAATCTTGTGTTCAGCTGTGAGCCCCCCACTACAAGAGAGACATTGAGGTGCTTGAGCAGGGCTAGAGAAGGGCAACGGAGCTGGTGAAGGGCCTGGAGCACAGTGTGATGGGGAACAGCTGAGGGACCTAGGGGGATTTAGTCTGGAGAAGAGAAGGCTCAGGAGGGACCTTACTGCTCCCTACACTCGCCTCAAAGGAGGTTGTAGGGAGGTGGGGTCTGTCTCTTCTCCCAAGTAACAAGTGATAGGACAAGAGAAGATGGCCTCAAGCTGTGCCAAGGCAGGATTAGACTGAATATGAGGAAAAATTTCTTCACAGAGAGGGTGATCAGGTTTTGAAAGAGGCTGGCTGGGGAAGTGGTGCAGTTCCCGGAAGTATTCAAACACCATATAGATGAGGACCTCAGTGCCATGGTTTAATCATGGCAGTCCTGGGGTGATGGTTGGACTTGATGATCCTAAAGGTCTTTTCCAATCTAGCTGATTTTATGATTCTGTAATTCTGAGTAAATTAACAAAAAATTCTATAGGATTTGTTTTTCATTGAGAAGTCTCAAAATAAATCAAGGTCTGATATATCCGTAATCAAACACAGAATCACTGTGAAAGTCCTTAAAGCTCAGTAATTGTTATTGCTAAAATAAAACCCCAAACCACATTGCCATTTCTATACATAGCTTTATTAGATATTTTAAGCTGTCTATGCTTAAAATAGCAAAAAGTGATTCTTTTTATAAATACCCACTTTCAGTTTGGGATGTAGCAATTGCTATAAACAAACTTTATAAAGCTTTCACTGGGCAAAAAGTTGTAAGTTATCAATACGACTCTATGAAATTTAGAAAATAACAGTAAAGTATTATCAAATAGATGGAATACAAATATTTGGAAATATAAGTAATTATTTTGCAGGATCTCTGTTAAAGAAACAAGATGTACTTTTGTATTTTAATTCTGAAAACAAATTATGTTTATTTCTACCTTTATATAGTTCAGTTGATGTCAGAAATTTTCAGGCATATTGAATCATGGAAAATATTAAAGCACAAAACCTGTTCTTTAGTTGGCCCTTTAACTGCACACTTTTTTGTCATAATTCTTATTACTCAAAACTTTCTGAAAAATCTGATTGTAGAGCAGAATGTTTAATGTTTCTGTTTGACATCAGAACAAATCTGATTCAAATCTGAACTAGCTTGTAATGGGACTCTTGTTTCTGACAATGCATTTGATAAAAGCAGGGTAAGGGTGTTAATGAAAAACGTTCAAGTATCTGTTCTGTTTGCAGATATGTGATGGTGGTCTAATACAACTTGTTACTTCAGGATCAAGTGATAGTGACCACCTTCTTTTTCGTAAAAGAAACACAGACCAGTACCATGCTGTCATTTTGCCCATATTCACACGCAAGTTATAGGGCTTTAACACAAATACATGTATATCATAGTAGACACATTTTTATCTGTCCACCGAGGTTAAAGTTTGTGATTAAGTTGTTTTATAGTTCAGTTAAAAATTTACCAATGATAAAACACTGCATCTCAGCTTTGTGAAGAGCAGAGGCAGTGGCAGAAGCCATATCTAAGACATACTGTTAGACTGGAGGGAACAACAGTCACACACACAAATCTTAGGCTCACTTTCTGAATCACTAGTACATACACCCCCAGAGGGAGGGAACCAAAGTACAGAAAGCCAAGCAGCGATACCAGTATTCTGGGAGCATGCTTGCGTAGCTTTGAAAAGAGATCTTCATGCAGTTGATCCTGAGAACTTAGAGATATGACTCGGTGCCATGGTCAGCGTAGTAATCTGAGGCAGAACTTGGACTGGGAGTCCCTGGGGAGTTTGATGAGCCTTGGGAAGAACTTGAGGATGACAGGGTTTATTCTGTTAAAGCTATTTCTTTACAGTCAGAATTCCATGCTGGTTTGTCTTTTAGTATGAGCTTGAACTAATGTTTGTATCATCAGGAGTCCTGTCTCATAGCAGCAGAAGGGACAGCTAACACAGGGAGATCTGTCTCCTGCACGAGGTATTTTAGTCAAACATCTAGCACAAATTCTGGGAAGAAGAGCCAAGATTTCGGGCTTGCAACTGTGAACAGTAAATCTCTTATAATGGATTTTGCACTCCAGTTCATCATCGGACACCTTTTCCTTTCCTTCAGTACAAATGAAATTCATCTTTAAATAAGGCACCTTTTCAAAAAGAAGTCAGATTATAACAAGTTGTTTCATGGATTCTGAATCTCTGTTTGATAGTAATTTTGTCAAACAAGGTTTTAGTAAAAATAGGTGAAACAACCTTTATACTGAAGATATCTCTCGTCTAGCATCTTCCACTCCCCTCATTTTCATGCAGCTTCAACAAACAGGCTGCCCTTGGGGCTTTTTCCCTGCTAGTATCCAATCTTGGGCCTTCTGGTAGGAGGGAAAGACAGTATTTACTAATTTGGAATCTGTCCCTGGAGAAGACAGAACCAAGTAAACTAACTATAAAACCCGTATAATCATTATTGCATTTAGGAGCTGATATACTGTCAGCAATAATCATAAGAGTCCTTGACACATGGAACTTTTTTATGACCGAAGTTAAATGATACACTTAAACCTGCATTTGAATCATTGTGAGAGGTCCCTTCCAACTGAACTATTGCAGTTGAATTCAATATCATGACAGAACCAGCAAATTATTATGCATACAGCAGCTTTTGTGTACCAAAAAAGAAAAAGGTTTAAATATATCTATCTTATTTCCTTCCCCCCTGCCCAGTGCTTTCAGTCTGAAAGGTTAGCATAGCAATTTCTTTTGTTGATGGGTAGTTTTGTTGGTATTTTTGCCATGCTTACTGTGTCATCACAGGAGCTATGTTAGCTTCAGTACCAGCTGCTGCATCCACAATCATTCCTCATCTTGAGTCCGTACTACATACTGGCAGTGCCATGACATTGGGCATGTTGTCTGTTCACTGCTACCTGCTTCACCTTAGAGAAAATTAACAGGACGTTGTCTTGAGCAATTGCAAAGTGGTAGCCAGCAGTTGTGTTGGTGTGTCCAGAACCACCCCAACCCAGCCAGGCTCTCACAGCAAGTAGGGAGCAGCCTGGGCACCCCTCACTTAGTGAAGTGCTGAAGTTCTGCTAAGATAGCTTAGACATTTTAAGTAGACTTAGTTACAATCACAGGAGCATGATCAGAATTATATATATCCCTGATAGCTGAGGCAGAGTCCAGGTTGAAAAACTGACTTCCCAGTAGCTGGGTGGTCAATGACCACTAGGTAAAAAGTGGATTTCACCAGTATTACTGACTGCTTTCTTTATCAGCCTTTTATGTGTTAAAAGAGGAAGTTTTTTCTAGTTCTCTGAAATAGTGATAGGCATCTGTCCTACATGGAGAATGTCAGGTTCTGGGTTTGGAACTGGAGGAGGCATTTACTGACAGAGTTGAAAGTTCAGCTTTTCTCGTGCACTTCCTCTGGGCTAACTCAAAGCAACCCCTTGCTTAGAAGGAACATGTTTGCCTTTACAGTTCCATAACATTCCAAGTGCAAGCATCTAATTCTGCATTTTGAAGACTTCTCTGGGAGTCTGAAAACTTGAGTGATGTGACTGGTTAACTTGCAGAGGCTTCTAATTCTTTTCTTATGAGTGACAGGGAAAACTTAGGAAAAAAAAAAACCAAAACAACAATAATGGAAGTCATCTGTGATTCTTGAGAGACTAACCTTCTAGGTATCTTCTTCTGTATCACTATCCTGTACTTCCAAAAATGAAACTCCAAAATGACACATTTCACAAGAGCTAAAAAGGAAGCAGTTTGTGGAAAGGATTATATAGCTTGTAGCACATACCCAAAAAGTACCCCCTTTTTTTTTGTTTTCCTTCCTGTAAAAGGCATACTTAAACTTTCTGCTCCAATTCAGATGAAGGTAAAAACTTAGTGGTTAACACCTTAGATGAAACTTTATATTAGCAAGACATAAATAGCAATATTTTCAAAGCTTACTAAATAGTTTGCAGTTTTATTAAAGGAGGTCCTTCCATCCCAAAACTCTGTCCTTTTGCCTATATCAAATCTGTATCAAGCCTGTATATATATCTTATTTCCTGTCCTTCCTCTCCCCCAACAATGTCAGACTGAAAGGTTAGCATAGCAATTACTTTTTTGGTGGGTTCTTTTATCAAGCATCACATTCTGCAGTACAGTAACAGTTTAAGCATTCCATTTGCAATCACAAGAAAAAAGCTAATATTGGATAATACCTGTTGTTTTTACAGCAGCATGTAGAAACATGTAACTACACAAGCCATAGTTTGCAAATCCCTCCAGCTCTCATGTAATTCAGTGGGATGTAATTTCAGAAAGAAAAATCACTTTGCACAGGACTAATTTCTTGGGTTTGAGATAAGGCCAGTATAGTTAGTTAATAAGCAAAAATCGCTTGTGCTTCATGAACAGCAGGAACTATTACGTGAAGCAGCAAAATATTCTAAAACTTGAAGCCAGTCTTTTCTTCCTCTTTGTATTAAGATGAAACAACAGTACACAGACACTTTTTCCATGGTGTGCATTACATGACTGCTGGACAAATGGTAAGCAACACGTGCTATGCAGTGTAGCTTTGCATCTTGGAAAACAAACCTTTTTTTCCTGGCTAATTCTTTTCACTCTTATAATGAACATACAGCACTGTCCACACTAGTTTATATGCAGAACAACCTATGATTTTAACACCTTCAAATTAATGAATAGGTAAATAAAACCATAATGCAACTTACCTCACGTATTTAAGCAAGGCAGCACCAATGTAAAGATTAAACTGCCAATTACTATCTCTAGCTACTTCTTTTCTTGGTAGTGAGTTATCCTTATTTCTCCTATAATCCCATTTTCTCTATTATCTTTAACTGTTACAGGTATATAAAAAGAAAGCAACTGGGAAGCTTGGAGATATCAGTCTTAAGATGATTGAACAGGAGAAAGAATTTGCTGGGAAGACTGCTTGGTACCAGCATGAAGTGAAGCAGTTCCAGCGTCTGCTGCAAGACAAGCAGGAAACCCTGGATGAAGTGCTGCAGCAGAAAAGGTAATCAGTCATGGGCAGCAGGAGCAGTCCAGGTAGATCTGATGTGTAAAAAGGGAGGCAACTGCACACAGCCACCAGCTCTTGCCTCATATGGTATAATCTCTTAGTTCCCAGCTCCAAGACCTTTTGAAGGAGGGATTTATTCTGGATGACTACTACTGTTCTTAAGATTTCTTCTTAAGAACACTGATAATCTGATCTTTGTCTTTGATTAGGGGTGTGTGTATATAAATTATGAAGGTATATGTTAATTATTTAATAGCATCTTCTACTAAAGGCTGAACAGTTTCCCCTCCTCACCCCTCAACAGTTTTCAGAATAGTAGGAAATTAAGGAAATACATATGATGGGTTTCCTTACCTTACTGTTCTGTTAATAAGTGACTTAGATTGGCGATGTGCAGAATGAAAAGATAATTTAACAGACTGTACAAGATTATGACTGTCAAGTGTTGAAATATCCTTTTTGTAGAGTCCTTTAAAGGCACATTTCCCTTCTGGCAGTGGAAAGCTTCACATCGACGTTGTTAGCGTACAGCAAAAACTTTTTACAACTGAATAGAAGTAATTAAGCAGTCATTTGGCAAGTCATCTCAGTAGAAAAACAGGGTTTGGTACCATCTACCTGATATTAGCAGAGTGTCTCTTGGTTACTTTATACAGTGCTATTAAGCAGGTATGGCAAGACAGTATTGTGACTATTCCACATTTATTTGGAAATACTTTATTTAGGATTTTTCATTAACTGCCTTTCATACTTCTGAGTTCGTGTTAACACATAGGTAAAGAGGTTTTTTAGATGTAGCATATATCGTAAGTCCCATAATATGGGTCTTCAAAAGTTTACCTTTCTACCCCTAAAGTAGGTAAATGAGATGATATAACACAGCAATGTCAAATAATTAATTACACTTTCCATACTGTATACTAAATCCTTTTTTCCCTCTTCAGGCTCAATTGACTTTTCTTCACTAAGCACCCAGAATTAGTCCCTTCCAATCCTAACCATTCTGTGAATCTGTGATTTGTTCTTTAGATAAAGAAAAGCTTTTAAAGCTTCTAAAGATATGTAGATTTTACTTTCCTAGAAGCTGCTCTGTAGAACCTTCTCAATAATTACAGGCTTTGCTAGAGATTATTGGAAATTCACAGCAACCTTTTGCCTACACCAACTGATAAGAAGCCATTTTCTGTTCTTTGGGCAGCTGATAATGACATTTTAATTGTTTACAGAGTAATCTTCTGAGTGATCATTATTACATACCTTTCCTTAGCTCCCTGGCACGTTTCAAATATGAACAAAGTTGTTAATGTGCTTCCAGGGTAGAAAACCAGCTTCATAAATGCCTCAGGTCTTCTTTCACAGGGCACTTTACGAGTTTTCTAAGGTCACAATGTGTTTCATAAGTCTTCTGCAGAGCAGCAGTACTGGGAGATCATTACAGCTGCTGTACTTTGGATGTTCAATTAAGGTTAAATGCCTTAGTCATGAACTGCTTTAGACTGTCCTCAAAAGAGAGCCAACAGCAGAAAATCTTCACAGCCATGCACAGGCAAGGGAGAGGAGCTGTCTTACCTGTAAGGTCACATATAAAATTGTAACACCAATACAGATTGCTAATCTTTGTGATAAGTACCCTGTAAATAAACTGTTAGATGACAGATGAAAATGAATTGTTGAGCCAGCCCAGATAACATTTCTCAGAGATTAAGGCTGGATGACTTCAGTGAGGGCAGAAAGCTCTTGTCTTTTGTAAAGAAGAATCTGCTTTAAAATCTCCTTCTGTTGACTTTCTCATCCTCAAACACAGTGTAGCACTGGCATTTTGGTTACTCTCAACCAGATATAAATCTTGCATTTCTTGGCTAGGTTTGGGATTGAATGCGGTTTTTATTTTTACTCATTTTATAGAATCCCAGCCTGGTTTGGGTTGGAAGAACTTTAAAGCTCGCCCAGTTCCAACCACCTGCCATGGGCAGGGACACCTTCCACTAGAGCAGGAGCCCCATTCAACCTGGCCCCATCCAAGCCCCATCCAACCTGGCCTTGAACACTGCCAGGGATGGGGCAGCTGCAGCTTTTCTGGGCAACAGCCTACATCTATGAGAAACAAACTTAAGTGTTTTTTCCAAAAGACATCTGGAAACAGGACACATTTACAGCTGAGTACATATCTAGTTCTACATGCCAAGTTTGTGTTTGAAGAGGTGAACCAGCTGCTATGGGATGGTAACACTGGTTACCAGTAAAAGAGTACTAAGGGTTACCTCTGGGGCTGTGATCTGTACAGGGTAATGTCACAGTAGTCATAGTCAGGGTAGCAGTGCTGTGCACAGCTGAGGGAATTTCTCATGAGATACAGGAAGATGTGAGAGAAGGATGGTGAGGGCTGTTCTCAGAAGAAACTTGGGTGTTGAGAAGACCAAACCAGCAGCAGCAGCACCCTGAAGAGCCTTACCTGTGACTGCAGCACACTGTGCAGAGCTGGAGCATCTGCAGTACGCTCTCTGTGACAACAGTGTGCTTTGACTGCTCCTTCCAAAGCAACACCAGTGAGTGCTTTCAGATTCTGCACCTCAACTTTGTTTAAAAACTAATCCTCTAAGAAAGGTTCAGATACACCACCACCTCCAAAGCATCTCTTTCTTTGCTACTGAAGAAATTGTAACTGTGCGGATAATTTTTAAAACTAATCTATTTTTTCATGAAGTCGATGCTTTTATTAAAAGTATTAACAAACAACTGCATGAAGTCATGTTAGGTGGCATGTTTGATAAATAACCTTTTTTGTGAGAAAAAAAAAACCCAACACACATTACATAATTCACTCATTTATGCTTGGGTGGTGAGAGAAACAGGCCTATAACTTATAATACCTTAAAAGGTCTTAAGGTTTCCACAGCTTGTATTCGGCCTCCACAAAGAGGCATTAGCTAAGCACAAAGGTGACCTTCTGATCAGACACTTCAGCCTCAGAGCAAAGAGATGCAGGACTCTTGGCAGAAGGGGCATGTGGTACAGATGAGCCCATCACAGGAAGCAGAACCACAGCCCCACAGATCCTGATGAATCCTGGATTCAGCGGACAGTGGCATTCACCATATTTGGACCTTGCCTGTGCTGCTCTTTTACAAGGGCATATTGTGACAGAACAAGGGTGAATGGCTTTAAACTGACAGTGGATAGACTTAGATTAGAGATTAGGAAGAAATTCTACAATGTGATCGTGAGGCGCTGGCACAGGGTGCCCAGAGAAGCTGTGGCTGCCCCATCCCTGGCAGTGTCCAAGGCCAGGTTGGACAGGCCTTGGAGCAACCTGCCCTAGTGGAAGTGACAGGCGGTTGGAACTGGGTGAGCTTTAAGATCCCTTCCAACCCAAACCAGTCTGGGATTCTATGACTTAATCCAACTTACTACATGGGTCCAGATCTTTCTTCCAATCCTCGCCTCTCTAGCATTACAGTTAGAGAGCTTATTTTTTAAAAAAAGATTGAATTTCAATCATAATTTCAAATCTCACCTGCAGTTTATTATTTGCTTATCCACATATCAAAATTGTGTACTGCTGGAAAGCACTTTTTAAATTAGGTTTTTTAATATTATTTTTTTTTTTTTTTCAGGAAAACAGAAGGGGAACTTGAAATCATTTGGGAATCCACATCCAAAGAAAACAGGAGAATGCGAGAACTCTTATATAAATCCCAGGGAAAGAACATGTGGAGCACTGCCATAGCTTATGAGCCACATTTCGATGAAAGCTCTCAGAAGGACCTACTGTATGGACAAGATTTTAGCTATTGTGATGTGAAACTTTCATCCCTTACTAAAAATGAAATTGAGCAGGAATTTCAGTGATAAGAACAAAAATGCATTATGCATCTCAGCCAAGAAACAGAACACGGTGCCTGAAGTTGACTTTCAACAACACAAGATGTAATGGAAGATCTGCCCTCTTCAAAATGATTGTATTTTTAATGTCATCAGGATAAAAACCTAGCATTATTATCCAGCTGTACCATCAGCAGTGTAGATTTAGCCTAAAACAGGACTTCAGCTTTTGAAGAAAAAGCTATTCCTTGTTAAGGCAAAATGTGGCACAGCTTCTTCCCAAATCACCAAATAAAGGACACATGGAGTATGACCAAAGTTGAAAAAAACCCCCACGTTGTCTGTTCTGATTGCTCGTGATGAAGCGTCTTTACTGCCCACGTAGCAAGGAGTGTTGTGACACACTCTTCTCCTCTGGTTTTAATTGCCCTTTTGAATATGTATTAAGTAAATTTCACAGGGAAAACCCAGTCATACTGGTAATTCCCTGGAAACACAAGAGATTTTCAGAACTTTCCATATTGGTGTAACTGTTCTCCCGCTGAAGGGGGAATGCCTGAGAATGACACCCTGGCCACATCAGCTTCCCCTTCCCCAGCTCCCCTTTTTGAGGAGGGTTCAATACCTATCTGGTTCAAAGGACAGAGGACAGCACATCAGCACCAACCCTCTATGTGCAGAAATGCTACACTCACTTCAGCATTTGCATATCAAACATTATGTTAAACTTTAAATGAGCTAAAGTTCATTGTATCCCTGGGAGATCCCACAGTGTTTCCACAGCATTTGCAATAAAACAGAAAAAACACGATGTCCCGTGAGTTAAAAATACTTTTTGTGGCTCAGGAGCACTTTCTGGTACACCAAGGAGTGCTGTTAACAGCTATTTCAAATACATACATACAGATCATGTACCTGACATCCTTGGACAGTGAAATCCAGGAATTGTTTCAGATTAACAAAAGCAAACACATTTACAAGAGTGTCAAGTGTTGTACAAACAGCATTAATGATTAGACAGGCACTTCTCTCCAATTCGGTCCGACAGTTTGGAAACAAACTGAGAGAAGACTCAAAGAACTGCTTTTCTCTTAAGTCTCTTTCAGATGAAAGGTGAATATTAAGTTCTGAATATTCTTCGTCTTGAATTAAAACGCTTGTTTTTATATGTCCAAAAAGAACATGAAAACCATGTTTACTGCACTAGTTTTAGGACTAGAAAAAAACCATAAAAGATAGGCATCTCACAGAAATGCTCTTCTGAAAAAAATAAACCCTTTTTTATTGGAACACAACATTTAAACATGATGAAAACAACCAAAAAACCCCAACAACCCCCCCCCCCAAAAAAAAAAATCCCACTGAAATGACTAAAGTTGGTAATTTTCAGAGTTACAATTGCCTAACAGGCAACACCACTAAAAATAATCAAACAAAAATCCAATGTCTCAAAAGCTAACTTGGAAGCAGCATCTTACAAGACGATCACCATCACTTCTACACTTAAGCAGCAGTTAAAAACTGATTTTCTTCAAGCACTGGAAAAAGCCGAAATGAGCCATTAGAAACCCACCCAACTGGAGGCATTTTGGGTATTTTCACTATTACTGCCTCCAGCTTCAGAATGTTGAGAACTGAGGGAACTCCAGGAGGTGCAGTCAGGGGGGATTTAACTGCATTACTTGATAACCAGACACTACTAGGAACCACTACTGGGAATTTATCAGGATATTAAAATATATAAAATAATAATGTAAGAGTTAGATGCATTTTTAATTGCCAGCATACACACGCACACAATGTTGGAAGTCAAGTGCTTGAAACACCACCTGAGGAAGGTGCCAGCTTCTGCTGCCAGCACCAAGCATGGTGAAGCAGCACCGAGCACTTCCATAGCTCACCACTGCAGCTCAAATCAGATGCAGGGATGGGCTATTTGACAATGGAGATTATGGAAGAGTTATCCAGTGGAAGAGTTAGTTCAGTTGGTTCCTTGGGTTAACGGCCCATACACAGCTGCGCTGTTATGATTTATACAACTTGGATGAGGCAAATAAACCTACTGTGAACCACAGGAAGATGCAATGTAACCATCACAGTGATGACAGGCAGGCTAACCATAACTGTTCCTAGAGACTTTTATGTCACAGACTGAAAATACTTGGAATATGATTTTTCCTATATATTGCCATAGAACACAGGGATTTACCCAGCAGAAGGAACCATGATTCAGGTCAGGTAACTAAAATTACAGACTAGACGCATAGAATCAACTAGGTTGGAAAAGACGTTTAAGATCAAGAGGTCCAACCATTACCCCAGGACTGCCAAGACCACCACTAAACCACGTCACTGAGGGCCTCATCTACTTTGGTTCCATCTGAAATCAGAAGGGAAAAAAAACCCCAAGTTTTAAGTGGGTTAGGCTAAAATTAAGTTAGAGCACAGAAAATGGAAAACTTTTTGTTTCTTAATACCAAATCCATGCTACCATGCAAGTACAAGATCCATCCTCTTGGAATGGGCAGACAATGTTCTCTGGTATTAATTTCTCATTACCAATTCACTCCTTAAAGATGCACTGCCAATGAAAATACTTATACACCATAAATAACATCATCATTGGTGAATCAGACACCAGCACTGGGAAATCTATAATGTACTTTGAATTTTTTTTCCCAATACAAAAGCCAACTAAAGCAACTCCTGCCCATTCAAAATTAATCTGCACATCCCTAACCAAAGGGAAACAAGTCTTTTTATGATACTGAAGTGCTTTGGTGATAAGATACCAAAGCAGGAGGAAACTATTTCATGGCTTTGACATAGTTGTACATGCACTAACACCAGGACTCTACTCTTACTCAGGGATTGGTATCACCCTGCTGTAAGATACATAAATTGTAACCACAAACATTTGCAGAAGTAGCAGGAATTCGGCTTTTCTTCAGGCATCATCCATAAAGCTTTAGGTTTCAGAGAAGTTACCCTCATGAAGCCTGGAGGAGGTTATGACAGTGGTCATAAATCATTAAATGGTGTTTAAGACCAAAACCACCAGCTTCACTGAGCACTGCTATCAAGAATGTGAGCATGAAAAGTCCCAAACAGCGGGCAGTGGTTCCCTGTCCAGATAGGAGCTGGTCTCATACAATCTTACCAACTTTATGAAGTTCTGAAGAGGAGGTTTTGGTTGCAAGGGATTTGTGCTTTTTCACTATGTCACACCATACTGTGCACCTGCTGGATGCTCCTTCTGCATCTACGTCTATTGGGCACCAACTGACACACGGTAAAATCCTTCTGTAGCATCTGCAAGAGGCTGTTCCACTAACCTGCACCGACACGGCAGACAGCCCTGCTCACCTTGCTTCAGCTGGGAAACAAATAGTGGAAGCAAATAGTGCAAAAGAAAAATAAGTAAACAATACAGTGTGTTTCACTATAGGTAATTCTTTAAGGATTCAGCATTTTAAATGTTATCTCTGCATTGACCCCCAATCAACTGCTACAATCTGGCATCTTACCATGGAGTCAAAGAGAACTGTCTCTTCTACAATTTTTTTAGCTACCCCTAATACACAATCTACCCATTGATCAATTTAATCATTTCTACTTCTTGCTATTATGTACAGAAATGCAATGCTGCTAAACCACAACAAAGGGAACTTCTGGGATACACAGAGTTGCAGATTTCTTTTTTCAGTAGTGTGTGAAAACTAAGGAAAACACAAAACTTATAATAATTCTTCACTGTTCTGTTAACATCAAGAATGGAAATAAATTACTTTAAGTAACCTTTGAACCACACTAAGTAATGGGAGGAAGTTCATGGAAGAAAATAGCATCAGGAAAGTACCAAAGGCACAGGCTGATCTGTGAAACAACTGCCTTTGGAAATCCAAAATCCCGAAGGTGGCAGAGGCTGCAGAGGTGCTGTCACACACACTCATGAAGAGCTTGTTACCTAAACTCTGAAGTGTACCCTGCACACTGTGGACATTATATGGATATTGTACACCTTTAAAACCTGTACCTCCTGCAGCAACCGGGCAGACCCACAAAGATCTGCTCTGCTCTGCTGTCTCCAGTGGCACCATTTGCATAGAAATCACTTTGCACATTCCAAAGCACTTGCTGTGAGTCCTGCTCAATGTTCACAAGCATGAATTCAAAGCTTTCAGGGTGTGTTACATACACAGTAACTAAGGAACCATGAAAGCTCTCCATGATTCCACCCATGTCTTCCAAAGCTGGCACATTTGTTCTGATTCCTCTCCCAAGCTTGGTGTAGTTCCAGCGCACTACAGAATATTGAGGATCACTGAAAAACCACCTTATCCTTAGGAGGATTTACTGGGCTACTACTGACAGATAATGGTTTAATCTTTCATTAAAGGTGTGTAATGAAGGAATGCTTTTAACTTCCTTGGGCAATACGTTGTAACCCTTCACCAGCTCACTCCATTAGAGCATCCTCCCCATTTCATACTGTTCACAGATCTGTCATTCCCAGTATTTTCTGTCAGCTGCAATGTAAACAGGAACATGGACAGCCCAGACCCAGGACATGCTCCTGCAGAACAAACCTCTTCACAGTCTAGCAATGAGCCACTACTTCCTTCTGCCCAACCTTTTCAATTAATTCTTCATCTACACTCTCACAGATGTTTTAAAATACACTTTTTTAGGCCTTGCTGCTGCAATTTGCTGGTGGAAACAGTCACCAATAAAAGCCTTTCCAAAATTGGTGTATTTTACTATTTCTTCCCTTTCAGCTTAGCTTACAGAGAAATAAAACCAATTTATTTTGGCAGAATTACTGATAATTCATACTCACTGCAGCTAATTCCTTTGTAGTCCAGTGTCGCAGCTATTAATGCCAGGCACTATTTTACTACAAAGAAACAAACAGCAGAATACTCTTCCTGTTTGTACAGGTAACAACTTTTACGCATCTTTAAAGTGCTGAAATGAAGAATTAATTATCCTGTTCCAAGTAAATCATCTCCTTGTATTTAGGAACAAGTCCCAAACACACTCAAGTGTGAATGTGTTGGAATTTTGCATAATCAAGTAAGTGAGCTTGGTTACTGCACAGGTATTGAAGAAAACATGTTACTTTACATTGTTTCACAGACACTATGCTAAATATAGATACTAAAGAAATAATTTTATGGCAGAAACTCTATCCATGCCAATTTATCAACAAATTGCTAACCACCTGACATCAATGACTTTGCTACATATCACAACCACTGCTGACACAGCACACCGATACACTGTACCTCGCTCCCATTTCCAGTACCTTCCCATCTGTAAATGGAACCCAAAAAGCAGTTCTAGCTTCCTTTCACTGCAAAACCATGTAGCACCCTCCAATTCCTATCAAGAAACTGAAAAACCGATTCAGAATCTGTGGAAGTGCATTCACATTGAAGGTTCATTGCTGCCTGTCCACAGCCAATGTATTCTGTCTACAAATAACTGAACGTAATTTCCCCTAGAAAAACATTTGGGTTAAATAATGTGATAATAACTCAAAAACGCTGTCACCAATTTTCAAAACCAAGCAAACCACTGGAGATTCTGGAGTTAAACCTCAGTAGCTCCAATGCATTTTCCAACTTCTGTTAAAATACACTGGCATTACTCTTTCATCAGAGCAAAGTGTGTGTACTGACACACAGTGTGCTTCAGTTGTTGTGTAAATAAATACCACGGAGATTCTGACACTCAACAAAGGGCAGAAATGCCCTAAGGTCCTGTGAACTGAGCCATTCATTTTCTGATTTCCTACCCTATTAGGTAATTCCCCCTGCCCATTTACAAGTCATTTAAACCCAACTTTTTTCTTCCTTCCTTCCTTCCTCCCTCCCTCTATTTTTAAGCCAGAACCTTCTACCCACAGCACTGCGCTTCGCAGCTGAGAAGGAGCCTCCCGGGATTTTTCTCCTTGAAAAATTCATGCCACTGCACTGGCACTTTGCATCAGGAGCTCTTAAGATCTTTTCCTCTGGGACTATAAACCCTTGACGGGCCAGGCACAGCTCCTCCATTTAGTAAATGCTCTGAGTCAGCAATTCTGCCCAGGCTCTGAAGCACTGTTGAAAACTTCCTTAACTTTTGAAAAAGTTCCTGAAAGCTCTGGAAAAGAATTAATTCCATATTCACAAGCTGATTTCCTTCAGTGAGAAGCAAAATTCCGTCAGAATATCCTTAAGAAAAGACTCCTTGGGGGTTTTTTTGTGGTGGTTTTTTTTTTTTGATAGAATTGCATTCCCAGCACTTACAATTTTATGAAGTTTCTGAACAGCTCTGCTTTAAAAGAATGCAATACAATAAGATCTTTGTCTTCCTAAAAAATACACATTATTTGGCTGTGTCTAGTGCAAACCCTTTAACAGACCTGAAGATCTTTGAGTCTTATGTGTCACAGGAGGAAACCACCCACACTGTAACCCAGAAATAAGTAGAAGGAAAACCACCAGTATTTAAAACCTATATATAGCATGGAGATTAAGAACTACATAGTCATCTAGCCTTTTTTATTGACTCCCACAGCTTGCAATTCAGTGGCATAACCCAGCACTGACACAGCTATTTGGACTGCTTCCTTATATGCCACTTGCAGCATATCTGCAATTACTCAGAAATAAAACATTCAAATGCATTTAAGGGTGATAGTAGTGAAATCACGTCTTACAGCATTATCTGTTAATGGCAGGATTCAAAGAGCAAGTGCAAGTAAACAGATGGATCCTCTGCTTAAAATGAAGTAATCTGTCAAGTAGGAAGGTAAGAATGGAAAGTCCCCATTCTGAGATACTGCTAAGCTACAATTAAAACCTGCAGGTTGCAATGATCCTTACTATTTGGTTAAGCACTGGCCAAAGCATAGCATGTGCATTACTGCAAGCAATAAATACCAACCCTAACAAACATTAACCTTTATTATTAGTGACTAATGATAATAAAAGTATATTTTAGACTGCACCCTTGCTATTTCCTGAATTGGAAGTTGAAAATTACTTTTTACAATTTAATTGGTAAATAGCATTTGAAAAGGTTCAAACTACACTGTTTAGACAGGACCAGCCCTCAGAGTGTTTATTTCTATAGCTCCTTGGAATTTGAACTCCTTCATCTCTTCATCTATGTGCATATTTGAGAGGGAAGGAGTCTCTTCCCATTGCTGTAAAATGCCATTTCTCTTACCCATGACAAAACCAGCAGCAGAATCTTTGAGAACAACGTTTACTTTTTTCCTTCAGTGACTGAGGAAAAGGATTGCTGGTAATATTGCAAATCCTTTAATGAATTTATAGCATCTCAAGAAGGTTAACCCCTAAAACATAACTAAGAATAAATTAAGTTACTTTTTCATTTTCATAAGGAAACACAGGCTAGTAATGGTCAAGTCACGGGTAGAGATTTAAGACACCAATGAACAGATGGGAGCTCTCCAAATACACGTTCCACTTAGACTAAAGAAACAGATTGCCTGGACAAAACCTCAAACAATATCCTTGCAATGTTGCATTTACTGTATCTGAAGAAACAAAGTAAGAGTATAGATCTGATTGGGGCAATGAGGGGAAAGACACCTGAAAACATCACTGGGCATGCAGAACATGCACCTGCACAAAGAACTTTAAAATTACCTACAGTACATCTAGAACAAAATCTTCAGCAAAACATGTCTTAAAGTAGAATTAAATATGACAAACTCCATTAAATTTTTATCAAAATTATGTAAGTTCTTTTTTTTTTTTTTTGCCTGGGAATTCCAGGGAAGACATGATGTGAGAGGCGTGCCTACTTCATTTTGAGGAACAAGGTTTGCCTCATAGTATGATTCCCCCCCTTCTTTTTTCTTTTCACATTAGCTATTTCCATAGTCTCTGTGGCATTTCAGGAAAAAAAACCAAACCAGTTATTTCATAGTTATCAGCTATACAGAACATAGAAGTACCTTACATAACATCTGATCCCAAATGAAGCATCTGCAGTTGATGAAAACAAAAATGTTTAATTCTACATTGTAATTACAATGAAAAATACTTTAAAGTCCCTGAAAAAGACACAGGAAAGGAAGTTGTTGATATCTGGTTATTCATATGCATGTAGTAAGACTGATTTTAACACTTTATTCTCTTTATCTGTAAGAAAAAGCCTCACTTTTTCCACCCATAATTCAGGTGGCAATTCTGGAACAAAAAGTTAGTTAAGAGGGAAGAGCTTCACTTGAAGCTCAAACCTATTTCTGTGAGAATTAAAAAAAAAAAAAAAAACCAAAACCAAACCAAACCAAAAAACCAACGAACGAACAAAAAACCCCAAAACTTCAGAGAGGAAAAAGACAGCTATTAAAAAAAAAGAAAAATAAAATAAATAAAAATAGAGCTTTGGTTTTGTTTTCAGTCCTGACATTACTTTCCAATCTGGTTTGAAAAGGGTATCCACTGCCCACAGTCCGGCGCAAGCATGGGCAACATAACCCCACATATGTCTGTTTCTCCTTTTCTTAAGAGTCCATTTTTTAGTCATAGGTTTACATTTACATTACAAGAGATGGGAACTCTGCAGATCAAGCCTGCATGCTTAAACAAAAGGTTTAAAAAAACAAAGAAGGAAGAAAACCAACTGTCAAATCTTGCCAGGATACTGCTGTGTTGATACTTAGTCTCCAACCACTTGGTCTTACTTCCAGTCCTGTACAGCTACTGTTCACAAGGCACCATCTTAACAAGATAAACCTGTATTTAACACCAGCAGCTATACCAGTGCATCTTTTACTGTTAACAGCAGATACCGCGGGTAAAAAAAATAAAGTCAAGTCAGCTGCAGTCAGATCAGGCTGATTGGGACTTATTGGTTTGGAACAGGGAATGAGCTGTAGACCTGTGCTGCCAAAAGTGAAACATGATTAAGGTGTGTTTTTTGCAAGTATTTTAGGGATGACTAGCCAGAATGAAAGAAGCTACCCTGGTTTCAGTATTCAGGATAGCAGCACATTTTTGCAGGCTACACAGCTGTAGAGAAAGAGAGAGAATGGCACTTTTCAGTAAAGCAGGACTTTTAAACATTTACAAAACTGAAAAATTAATTGGAACAACAAGTGAAGGGGACGCAAGCTGTCCACTCAGCTGCCTCCAGGTTAATGAAAAACAAAGGAAAAAAATCTCTGCTTACGCTTCTCTACCTTCTCCAAGCAAAAACAGCAACTGTTTCACAGCTAACAACTGGACTGATGTTTTTAACGCACCCATAATGTGACAATCTCTTCAAGGTTATCTTTTAGAGGCATCTCTAAATTAGAAATTGCTTGATATAAAATCATCAAAATAGACTCTTCAAATTATGGCTCACTCTCACTATGCAATATACCACTTACTTAGGTACTGGACAAACATTCTCAGGAATGGAACAAAGACTTTTTTCTTTTTTTAAAGATAAACTAATTGCAGTCTTGGTTTATCTGTAGTTCCTATCTCAAAGCTTCTTGGCTGAGAATGGGTTTAATGATTACCTTTTATAACCTCTGTACTTAAGCCACTGCTGCTTCTGCGTATTCTCGTTTCTGACATGAGCATCTCTCACTCTCTAAGTGGCTGCTAAATCTAACGGGAGAAATAAAGACAGACACTACACAGAGATTCCTGGGCCCGATTAACACCAAGCAAACATAAATAAGAAAAGGTAAGTGAATGTATAACTGCTAAAAGATGACTGTTAAAACATTCTAATACATGACTTAAAGGAGAGAAATTGGGCACAAAGCTGTAATAAAATTCAGTGACCCAGGCCCTGCATTCCTTACTGGGGCAATTTTCTGTTCAAGGTTTAATCTTAAAGGTTGGATTCATTATGGATTCCTTTTGAAAATCTTAAATTCCAACATAAACTGGATGTACTAACAGCCCAATGTTTTTGAAGACTGATAGGGAGATAGGTGTTCTGAGATAATGTAAAAAGCCATGGTTTCTGTAGTCAAGAATTTCTGTATACTAGCTGAGTTGCCTAAACATGATGTATTCCTGAATTACTGTCTGTGTAACTGCAAAACGATCTTCACCATTCAGATTCCGTTAATTATAGCTGTAGGTTCTCAGGGGAGAAGATACTTTTGACCTAAACATCCTTTTGTGACTCAGGACCTAACCCCATCAATTTGAAAGCAATCTGTTTACATTCTAATTCTAAACAGAACAAAAAGTTCTGTAAGAAACATTCACCCTGAGTCAACACAGAGAAGACTGTAACTCTTTGAGGCAAAGAGCTGCTAATTAGACAATCAATCACAGCAAACACGATTTGATTTAGCAGGTACTTGCAAGTATAAGGAAATGAGACAAGGCCTAATTTAACCAAGAAGGTGAAAGAAGGTGTCTTAGATAAGAAAACAGAATAGTTTTGGGGAGAAAGATTAAATCTGTCTGAACCTTTGGAAGAGTTCAAAGGAGGGACTAGCTACAAAACCTAGATTGTTCCAGGAAGGACATCCTGTCAACTGAAGTTAACCTGAGCCAAAGATAGAAAGACATTCACCGCTAGGTGAGTTATGAGGAAAACCTACAGCAAGTGGGATGGATGAGATGGAGTAGATGCAACTAATGCCTCCTGGATTTCATCTCTGAGCAGATAACTGAGTGGAAGGCATTTGCCTGTGAACAAGTGTGTGTCCATGCATTTGTATCTTCTGGCAATGTTCACCTTAACATTTGTATGCTACACCAACATTTTGTTTGTATTTCCTTAGAGATTTCAGCAAGTAAACCAAATGGGTGAAGAAAGCTTGAAGAAAAGAAAAGGAGAAGACAACAAAAAAGAGGATGGACGATCCATTCAGAGCCATGAACCCCAAACAATGAACCTACAAAAGGAGGTAAACCATTTTCTTTTCTCCCTTCCGTCTGCAGGTGTGCGAGGGGTTAGCAGAGAGAGGGTATGTGCACAGGTATCAGCATGCAAAACCTGCAGTTGTGTCCTGGTTTAGCTGCGATGTGCTAGTATCTTGGCAGTGTGGGTGGCTTGCAGTTTAGGAAACTACTAATTACTAGTCAAATACAATCACAGAATGGTTTGGGCTGGAAAGAACCTTAAAGCTCATCTAGTTCCAACCCATGGGTTGGACACCTTCCACTAGACCAGGTTGCTCAAAGCTCTGGTAAAAACACAAAAAGTAAGAATATGTATTTTTTAAGCCTTTGAATTATTTTGCTATCTGGTAACTGAGGCTGATCAAGTGAGACACTTCAGAAATTTTACCTTTTCCTTCCACATGTACTTATCAGAGGCTGAAGTGGGTTTTTCACCTCATTGATTCTGGAAGTTTGCTGATGTTTATAGCCACAATATAGCCACTGGTACAGAAATGCAAGTAAAAAGGTGTCTCCTCCAGAAAATTACAGATGCCATAGAAATCAGATATGCCACCTGCTCTCGGGAGGGAGTGGAATTCCTCTTTAAACTTAAGTAACATGATTCTTTCACCACTTAGCAGTATCAAGTAAATTCCTGTGCACTAATACTTGAAGCAAGGAAGTGAAAGCAACTGCTAGAAAAACAAATCAACTAGCAAACAAAACCCAACTCTATCCAAGAAATCAGATTTTAGAAGCTTAGAAAATTCAGAATTCCTCAACCGCTCATAAAAGAATTCCAGTGTTTAATCAAAGAGTGGAAAGGGGATGCTGACCTGTACAACATTAAATTTGAGCCCCACACAATTCAAAGGATGGATTAATACAGCAAATACACAGCCATGCAGATTCCAAATAACTGGACTTGTGGGAACAGCAGGACTACACCACAGGGTGCGTATGCAAGGAAAAGAGAAACTTCAGTTTCATGTATTACTTTTTAGAAGTTGCATGTTGAAAGCTGAAAAAGGTAAGTCACTAATGACAATTACTGTAACTGCATTATACCAAGAAGCAATTACTGAATTATCAGAAGTTACTTTACCAGAATGTCTCATTTTATTTTAAGGTGGGCCTCATCAGTGGAATCTGTATGATTGTTGGAACCATTATTGGCTCAGGCATCTTTGTTTCTCCAAAATCGGTACTTGCCAGTGTGGGAGCTGTGGGTCCTTGTTTAACCATCTGGGCAGCCTGTGGAATTCTTGCAACCTTAGGTAAATGAGTCAACAAAGGAACTGAATCTTTGGATAAATCTTTGTATTTACTGTTTCTGCATACTACTCTCATTTCACAAATTAGCCATTACCACCTACACCAAAGTAAACATATCCTGGTAAGTGTACCAGTACTCAGCAAAGGAAAATAAGGTATATGCTGTTTATAAAAGATAAATTGAGCTTTTTAAGACTGCAAAGCACATTTACAGTTCATTCTGACAGCAAGTCTTAATTTTGCTTACTTCTTCCACTAACTAATAAAGACAATACCTTGCTACTTAAATCACAGGGAGTGAGACACTCACTGGCAGTGAGCTAGGTACTTCTGCCATTTTCCTTATTGTGAATCTAATTCTATTATCTGCAAATACAGTGCCAAGCACCTCAAAATGAGCTTCAAAAAGGTAACAAAACAGGGAATTCCATGGGCACTCTTGTCAGGTACATGACAGAGAAAGATGCCAGCTAGACATATCACTCTGCTCCAAAGCTGAGCTTAGTTGACATTTTAATTTAAAATTGTGCAGCAAGTCTATTTTTCCAAGTTTCCCAAAGGTAGGTCACTCAGTGCAGCTGTCGGTTAGATGCTTCTTATTGTGTTGGTTTCTTAAGCAGAAATCTAATATACAATGAGAATGTACTTTTTTGTTGAAGTCTGTAACACCAATAGCAGTCACTTCTGGTCTGTAACTTAATAGTTTCAGTGTATTTTTTTTCCAGTTGCTCACAAGTAATTAAAATTTTATTTTGCATATACAATAAAACATACCAAAACAAGAACAGAGTAATGATGTATGTATCTATTTTCTTAACTTTTCTACCTATTAAGAAGTGATCATCTGTTTCAAAAAGCTTGTGAACTAAGCTAGTAACATTTTCCTTGTTATTCAGGTGCACTTTGCTTTGCTGAGCTTGGTACAATGATCACAAAATCTGGGGGAGAATATCCTTACCTTATGGAGGCCTTCGGCCCAATTCCAGCGTTTTTGTTTTCTTGGACAAGCTTACTGGTCACCAAACCCAGCTCATTTGCAATCATTTGTCTCAGCTTTTCGGAATACGCATTAGCTCCTTTTTATCAAGGTTGTGATCCACCCCAAGTCGCCACCAAGTGTCTTGCAGCAGCTGCCATCGGTAAGATTTTAAGAGACAAGATCCACCAGTGCCTGACTCAGAAAACTTTTTCCCCACAATTTTAAAAGTTATCCAACCATAGTATGTTAAAACCCCCTGTATCAATAATAATAGACAAACAGCAGTATGGAAAAGTAGTAAAGTAAGTAAGGCGGGGGAGGTGAAAAGGGGAAGGATTTAAGAAGCAACTTTTAATTCTGACAAATTTAATACAGAAATTCATGAATATGTATTTCAGTGATAATTACAATAGTGAATTCGCTGAGTGTGAAGCTGGGAAGCTATCTCCAGAATTTTCTCACGGCTGCTAAGATGATCATTGTCACAATCATCATTGTAAGTGGAATTGTTCTCCTTGCACAAGGTAATTAAACACGCTACTTGCAAAAACAATTTTAACTTCAACTATGATGTTAAACAATTTCCCACTGACAGAGTTGGTGTAAAATAAACCTCTCTTTTCAGAGTTTTAGCTCTGTATCTCTTGGGAACTATGGTATTTTCTTTCACAGAAAGGCTGGGTGGGAAATGCAGCACTATAGATCAACTAATAAAAAATGGCATTAGTTAATTTCAACTGTCAGAATGTTTCTTCATCTGGTGGGGATTAAAGGAATTAATTTCAGTACTGACCAGTAATCTATGTCTTATTTGCAGGAAAAACAGAAAACTTCAAAGATTCTTTCAAGGACAGCTCAGTTTCTATTGGATCTATTGGTTTGGCATTTTATAATGGACTCTGGGCATATGATGGATGGTAAGGTATCTTTACTTAATGGTTACAGTTTAACATCCTGTAACTGGTTTACTCTCCGTCCGTACAACTCAGATGTGATCTGAGAAAGTTAACATCTGACCTGTTATTAAGAATCTCTTAATAAATTCTGGAAAAATAACAAAACCCCCCAAACCCTCAAGTTCCTGTTTATAACGGAAAGAAACTATACTAGATCCTGAAAGGAGCTGCTGCTTTGCTGCTGAAGGTACTTAAGATACTGCGGTAATGAGAATATAATATAAAAAACTAATATAAAGTTTAATGCCACTACGTTAGGCCAAATAGCCTTCCCAGAGCCCCTGCAGCTTATCCATCAAATTCCATTTCTTGTGAAATGTAGTGGCGTCTGATTAGTACAGGAGGACATAAAAAAAGGTCAGAATTCATAAGGTTCAACTTCCAATTCTTTTTTTTCTTATTTTCATTTGGAGTTAATGTAAAAACATTGTCTTCTCCCCTGAGCAGCTTTCAATTTTAATTCTCCACATCAGTTTCTCTATTATCTATCAGATTTAAGAAGACACATTTGAAAACATTCACATATGTGGATGAACTTAGGTTTACATTTATGCTCTATATAAGGCATTTATATTTAGTATCCAGAAGAGTGCTTTCTAGAATTATTTTCATAGGGATAATGGCAGGAGTATTTAATCTCTACCACAATCCAGAAAACAATTTACACATTTCACTTCCTGCAACTAAAGGGAAATGTCGGTTGGTCTCAGACTCTGTTGGCATAAATCTAGTATCATGATCTGATTTGTTAATTCTATTCTTAAATGTTCAAACTGTAAAGGCTTGCATACAGATCTGTATTTTGGAAGGAACTGAGAATATAACTCTTAACTTCCAGCAAAGCAAGTCCAATGTAGATGCTTTATACTGAGTTTATTTTTAAATGGATTACTCTTTCAGGTTTTATTTCCAATTCAGGCACTCAAGTCTGCTAATTCAGAAATTTACCTGTTTTAAGGTGACAGGGCAGCTGGTGCCTAACTAATTATTTCAGTATATATAGCTACCAGGCACTGATGTTTGAAGATAGGTCTCTTGAATTGTAAATACCAACTCCTCACACTTTCAGAAGTGGAGAAGTAAGAATCTTGTTTAATCTGGTCTACATGCTCTGGGAAAAAATGAGTATTTTAAAATTGTAATTCTGATTGGTGTAATCCTTAAAGAGGTTTTCACTCATTTTCTAGACAACGACTCCCTTCAGTCCTTGCGATGGTATGCTTGTGCTTTCATTTGAAGAGACTCAGATATTGCAAAGCTTTAGGTTCAAAGGCAGTCCTGTGATTTGAGATGTCTAAATTTTTGTTTTGTTCTCCTGGGATTATTTTATCCAAGAACTAAGACAACCTCATTTCAAAATCTCAAGAGATACTTCTAAAATTGTGAGGAGGAAAAGATAATGGAGGGCAAGATGGTGAATCAAGAAGCTGACATTTGGATCAGAAGCTCACATAGGTTTTTGTTCTGCAGTTTTACCACTAAAAAAAACCCCCACCAAACTAAAACAAAATAAAAAAATAAAAATTAAAAATAATAATAAAAAAACCCACCCCAAAACCAAACAAAAAAACTCCCCAAAAAACCCCCCAAAACCAAACACCTTCTTTCCAACTGCAAAGGTAAAAACCAGTAGCACAAGTAACGCAAGACTTCATAATGTATTAGCATTTCAACACCTGACTGCTAATAACATTGTATGAATGCTTCTCCTTCCAGGAATCAACTCAATTACATCACAGAAGAACTTAAAAATCCTTACAGGTAAAACCATGTAGGAAAGCAGTGTTTCTAATGACAAAAATTGAACACTACTATTTCTGTACAAGCAGGCATATATTTTGCCTTGCTTTTTAAAGCAACAGTTATTCAGTTTGAGCACTTAATAGACAAAGCTTCATAAATTTGCCTTTTTTTATTTTATTTTTTTTTAAAGTCCTGATTTCCATGGCTCTACAATAAGGAAATGTAAATACACCTAAAGAGCATACGGGGAAAAGTAAGAGTCCACAGTTTACTATGACAACTCTGCCAGTGATACAGCAATGCTGATGGAGTCTTACTTTTGCATCTTTTAGAAATCTACCGCTATCTATAATTATTGGAATCCCCTTGGTTACAGTTTGTTACGTTCTGATAAACATTTCATATTTCACCGTAATGACTTCAACAGAACTCCAGCAGTCCCAGGCAGTTGCTGTGGTAAGCCACTTTATTTTGTAATAAGAGCATCTGGAGAAGGCTGTGTGCATTAAAGTCATGAGCAAAAAAGGAACCTGTAATTTTTCTTTAGGATACAGTCAATTTCTAAGATGTCAGTGTCCACTTTATCCCCATCATCCACGGTAATTTCTTAATCTAAGATTTATTTCAGTGATGCTTACAACAGTAGTTATGTCATATCCCCCAAAAAACCAAACAAACAGAAGGAAGCAAAAGTAATGCAGTCTGCAGCTAACATTTTGTGAGCACTGCAGCTCTGAGATTGATTATCTTCCATATGCACCAGAAAATGGAAGGAAAAATAACACCTGGATGCTGCTTTGCCCTTTTCAGTGTTTCCAGTATTTCTGAGAAAAAAGCACATGAAAAAATGCCAGGTCAAAGTTCATCA
Organism: Psittacus erithacus; assembly: GCA_009867235.2. Lineage (NCBI taxonomy): Eukaryota > Metazoa > Chordata > Aves > Psittaciformes > Psittacidae > Psittacus > Psittacus erithacus. Next base: position 31,650 of record WYDI02040452.1, read on the forward strand.
TGCTGGAGATTGCAGCAAGGAGCCCATAATTCACTTCAGGTTTTTTTTTTCTTAACAAAGCTAAGAATTACCCTTTTTTGTATTACTACAAGGCCATTACAGATAAAATTAAAGATGATATAGGTTTCTAAAATCTTAACAAATGCGTCTGTACCTGCAGTTCCACTCAGTAAATTTTCTGTGGGATATGGTTCTCACCTGTTGAGATCATGCAGCAACTTTTCCTAGTATTAGTTTTTGGAGAAAACAAACAGTACGTCCCACGCATGCCCAATGCAGTGCAGCACACTGAAGTACATGAACTTAGAAATTCTTAAGTATGTTAAAAAAAGTTGTTAAAAGAATGTTATTAAAATGCAGAACTTTGCTGCATTTCAACACCTCATTTGCATCAAGAGGTACAGCAGTATATATATTGACTTAAAGAACTTCAATATACCACAGAATTTACAATCTAAACACCACACATCAGCTAGCACTGAACTTGCCAGACTTACAACAAAATCAGAACTGCCACTGAGCAGCAGAAAGGCAAACAGCAGGAGTGCACAGTGTAATGAGGTCGGCACATCTGAAAGTAGACTTTTTGCTTGGCACTGGTGTGTCCTACCACTGGACAAAGAAACACTCTTAATGCTTGCCCTGCTATAAAAGGTTAATCACCCTCAACTAAACTCCCAAAATCTTTCAAAAATCTGATTTCAAATGCATTTACAGTACTTACATTAGCTCTATTCCATCCTGCAGTAGCAGCCCACATACCATGGCACAGGTAAAAACTGAAGTGTGCTGAGAGACCAGTCTTTCACTGGTGCAAGCACAAAGCCCAGGCTGTCATGCTGTCGCTGCTAGTGTTAGCTACTTCCACATAGGTTGAAAGAGCTCATGCACGCATGGCAATCTTCCTGTGCTGCAGGCATTCCCAAATCAAGTGCCTTGAATAGAATGTGCATTTATTTTTCACATGCCTCCCAGTGTTTCCTACAGATGCTGCATCTCAAATGCCACAATATTCCACTCCATAGAGTGGCTCATGACTTAATCCAGGTCTTCCACTGGCAAAACATTTTTTAATAACTATACAAAATATACAACTGATGTTTTTAATGGTGACATACTCATTTACTGTACTTCTGAAAGGCTCCAACATTACTCAATATACCAAATGGTAAACAGAAATTACAAAAATGTTCATTTTTAATCCCATATCCCAGACATTTGGAGATAGAGTCCTTTATCCAGCCTCTTGGATAGTTCCTCTCTTTGTGGCCTTTTCTACAATTGGATCTGCCAATGGGACCTGTTTTACTGCAGGCAGGTAAGCTCCCATCCCAAATACTTTAAAATGAGAATTTTTGAAGGATGGAAAGAATTCTATATACATCTGTATCTACACACAAAGATACAGGCATTCTTTTGATCCCTATGCAAAACATGTAAGTAAAAAGTACCTGCAAATCTAAGTACATTGTTTGATTTTCAAAAAGAAACTGGCTATGCCGATTTAGAAAATAAGAAAATAAGGTCCCTTATTGCTTCCATTAATGCTTCCATTCAGTATTTAATAAATATTTAAAATCTCAAATCCAGCTGAATACCAGAGGGCTGTAAAGACCAGTTTTTTGACAGGTTGTCAATACAGCTTTTTGATATAAAGCAAACTAAAAAATTAAATATTTAAAGAGGCACAGTAGCTAACATGTTTTTTTTCCAAAATAATTTTAATGTGCAAATTAATGATTCTGAAACTAGTTTGAAGTTCACTGATTTAATACTGTTTCTGAATTGGTTTCAAATTCACTGCTTTGTTTCACCAGTAACACTGGCTACTTTCCTTATTCCAGCCTGTAATGTATTTTAGATTCCATTGTGTATCAAGGGAAATACTGATGTACTTATAGCTGGATGTAGTCACACAATAAAACATACCTGAAAGTGAGTGTACTGGTTTTTTTCCAGGAAGGCAGTAAAAGTCTAGCTGCTACACTAACCAGATTGCCTTTTGTTTTGTCAGACTTGTTTATGTTGCAGGTCGTGAAGGGCATACGCTGAAGTTGCTATCTTACATTAGTGTCAAGCGTTTAACACCAGCTCCTGCTATCATATTTTACGTATGTATTTTTAATGTACAGAAAACTTATCAACAAAATTTTCTAGGAATACACGCTTCCACAATTTCTTACCTGCAGTCTTGACATGTATCTTCAACTAACTAGACGAGAAAATTACTAAACATACATTAGGATAAAACTCCACTATGTACCCACCCCCAACTTCTTAACAGTTTCATTGCAGAACTGGATTTTAAAATCAAAATGTTCAAGAATCCACAGCATGAAAACAAATTAAGAAATTAAATGATTACTATTAGGCAGTATTAATTTCACAGGATGCTAAAAGCAAGCTATAACCACTGTATTTCCTCCCTGTAAGAATGCATTTACATCTCACAAAAATATACTCAATACATTTTAAAATAAATCTACAATATCTTATTTTTATTTTACCCATTTATTTTCAAAGTAAACCAAGATAAGTTCGAAATTCAATTGCTCTGTTGACTCCCAGTAACCTTAATAACCTAAAAATGTATTTAGCATCTTCACTTACTCCAAGATACACAGTCAACAACAGAACAGACAAATGTATTCAAATTTCAAGTCTTGATTTAAAATGGAATTAAGATTGCACACAGAAATAAATACTATTATGTTAGCAGGATGTGGACACTATCTTTAAAGGTGCTGCAATACACTTATACTCAAACACGTAAGGAAAAGCATTCACAGATCATCACCCATGCTGACAAAAGTAAAATTCAGCCTTCTTTTATGGTAGACTATACTAATTTTTCTTTTAATTTTTAGGGGATCATTGCTATTATTTATATTATCCCTGGTGACATTTACACACTCATAAATTACTGCAGTTTTGCAGTCTGGATATTTTACAGTTTAACTGTCCTTGCACTCATTGTCATGAGGTTTACAAGAAAGGACCTCAACAGACCAGTCAAGGTAAGTTCAGCATTCAAAATGGTTTTTCCTCCATTCCTGGAAATAATGAAACATGACGTCAACCTAAATATTCGCATATTTAACAACATCCTTTTGCCAGGTTTTCAGGAACGGGAAGCTATTAGTCAGCAGACTACCACTGAAAGAGTACTCAGACTAAGACCCCAGGTCATTTCACTAGAGTCAGGGCCCCAGATGCATTAAACCGCAAAATTTTTACACTTCCGTTTGCCATTTAGGCAAAGAGATTGCCATAAATTGGTCAACAATATAGGAGAAGCGTTTTCCCTGTCCTCCTTCTTGCTACTCTACAGCCCCATTTGATGCTAGAAATTTCAAAAGGAAAACATGCATAAGGCAATGAAATTACTCTTCCATACACGCAACTTTTGTAAGAACAGCAAAAGAACAAGTAATTTTGTGCTTTGTATCTTGCAGATACCAATCATCATTCCAGTTGCAGTGACATTAGTCTCCATTTTACTGGTACTGGCACCAGTCATCAGTGCACCTGAACTGGCCTATTTGTACTGTGTTTTATTTATAGGTAGTGGACTTATAGTTTATGTACTTTTTGTTCATCTTAAATTCAACTGGCCCCAAAAAATATCAAGTAAGTATAACCCACATAGCCAGCTCCAAGTTCAAAACAGTACTGCTAAGCTTTCGGTTAACTGCTGCAATGAAGCTCATTAAATAGGCCATCCCATCTGAATCATGAGTGGGGTGCGGAAAGGAGGGTGTATTTTACTCCTTCCTGCAAAAAAAAGTGGTCTGTCTTCAAGAAAAATGAAACTTTTATTTACAAAAAAGCAATACATATCTGTAGTAGCATGAAGAAACTGACTTAAAATGAACAGAATTATCTGTAAAGTTAGTTCTTCGACTCCCTGTATTTTGAAACTTTGGCTTTAGCCATTAACTAAGGATTAGCAGACATACATTCTCATGCCACAAAAGACCGCTTTGAGCTCAAGTTAGCAATTTCACTACACTTACTAAAGAAAATGTTAACAACATTTAAGACCAAAAATAATGACAGTGCTGCTGAGTAAAGTGAAACCTGCAAGAACCCAGCGTGACCATTTATAAATGGTTTTGTGAAATCTCAGGACAAACTCTTTGCAAGTATCTATGGAAAACCAGGATACACAAATACTTCTGAGAGGGAAAGAGGAAACAGCTTAAAAGGGCAGAATTAGTAGTTCTAAAGACACGAAAAACATCTATCCCTGTCTCTCCTGCCCCCCACTATTATTAAATATTATATAATTATACAATCAGAAGCACTGTATCCTAATGCAAAGTCTAGAAATCCCAGAATGTTGTAGCTTGAATCTTGTTTTTATTCCCCACCCCTTATAATTTGAGATATGAATACAGCAAAGACGGACAACTGCTCACAAGGATAATATTTTTCAAGAAATTTTCTTAGGAAAATAGTACAAGTGTGAATAGGAATACTGTTCTCATAAGCCTCTAACAGTAACTTTTCTCCCCTCAGAGCCAATCACTATGCATCTTCAGATGCTTTTGGAAGTTGTTCCAGCAGAGGAAGTTACTGAATAGTGCATTTTTTATGTTGTTTTTGAGTGGTTAAAGGAGATTCTCTTGAGTTTTGCACACATTTATACTTTCTAAAATTGCATTCATACTAGTGTATTGTTTTTGCAACACTTTAGTACTTGAAAAATGTTAAATATAGAAGAATAAAAGATTTCTGAGCCAGATTACAGTGTTCAGCAGAGCTGTTTCCATTTTTCACTAGTATGTTATGGTATCTTGTTTTCTGCATTGACATTACTCAACATAAACAAGGGGAACTTCTCAATTACGAAGATGGCAACTTACTAGCAGCATTGCCAAAATGCTTTTGATCACACTGAAATCAGCATCACATTCGACAGGCCACAGAGGAAGGACAGAAGTAACGTAAACCAAGGCTAACTGTTCTCTGTTTTCTCAGACCAAACACTAGCTATCAAAAACCTGAAGACTGAGGAAGTGAGAATCAAATGAAAATGGGAAGTACAGTGGACAGGAAGAGGCTGATTTTATTTTTTAATTAAAACAATTACCGTCAGCATTAACATGACTTTACAAAGGTAACTTCACCATCCTATAAACACCAGTAGCTGAAAAAAAATACAAAAATAGTACTACATTAACATACAGATTTAAGCAGCTTTTGCTTTCCCTCCTGAGAAAAGTATAGACAGATTCTAGGCAACACTGCTCCTATATTCATGCTGTGCAAATGGATAAAGAAAGGAATTTTACCAAGTCACTTATCAGTATTTTGATGCAATTAATTTGAGAAAGACTTCATACTGAAAACACAAGTCCCTTCAACAATGCCTAAGGACCATCATTGTATTTAGGGCCAAGTCAAAGAACAACAAAACTTGTGAAGGAAAATATCCAGCCCCATCGCTCTATTTTTCAATTAGGTGATTTGACAGTCTTCTGTTTGCACCCCAACACAGCAAGACCAAAACACAGTTACATTAGCTATTTCTCTAAATACTTCTATAACAATTACAGCTTTCCAAGTACCTGTATGCAGGTGAAGGCTGTAATTAAGCTCAGTAGTCATCAGGTTCCTCCAACAACCCCCTTTTTTTTCTTTAAATCATACATTAACAATTACAACTTTTTGTGTCAAATGGTGTTTTTCCACTGGCATCAATAATATTCTTAAATATTCTTAAAGAAGCAGCTTTACTATATGCTAATATTAGAAAAATTGTCAGCCTAAGTAAAAAAATAAACTTGTCATTTTAGTGTGAGGTGTCTCTGCCCATGGAAGGGGGGCTGGAACTAGATGATCTTAAGGTGCCTTCCAACCCTAACTATTCTATGATTCTATAAACATATTGATACAGTCTTTTTCCTGTTCTTGAAGTAAAGGCATCCCAATGTTTCAGGTTTCTTTAAATAAACATGTAAATTCTCATCTCTATTCTAAATCACCATATAGTTACATCAGTGAAAACAACATGCTTTAACATCTAAAGAGGCAAAGAGATCAATATCAAAGTAATTTATTATGTATTTCTTTTACATGACTACTTTACTGCAAGATGCTCTGCATGTTCACAAATCTAACAGTGACAATTATTTACTGGAAGACAGTATATAAACAGGCAAAGCCTCAGGCTAAACAGACAAGATTTTAATTGTTCATTTGCACAGCAGAAAAGAGTCTGAGATAAATTCAGAAGGAATGAAGTAAGAGCATTCATAAGAAATCAAAATGTCAAACAAATACTAAATCTACTGTCACAGAAGCTTTGCAGCAGTTAGTTACTATAGTGAACTGCACTGTACAATCTTTGATACCAAGTCAATTTATTTCCAATGAAGTAACAAAAACTGCTATTGGAGTTGCAGCGTAATTTCTTCATGCAGAACTGACAAATGTGATGACTGCCAACAAGCTGATACATATGAACAGGACAAATATAGTAGAAACAACTGACAGATTCAGATTTTAAAAACTTTGAAAACTGAAAAATTACTAACTGCAGCTAACACAGCAAATTCACGCAAAGTAAACCAGAAGCTCTGTAATTACTAATAAATTCAACCCAGTAAATTCAATTACTAATAAATTCAACCAATTCTTCAGATTTTACTGTTTAGACAGCACACTTACATTAAAGCAAATGATTTTAAAGTGAAGGCACCAGAACACATATGTAATGTTCTTCTAAGGAGTATTTCTTTAGGTTCTCAGAGCCCACAGGTAAGGAGTTTGTTCACTAGTTTCCTCCTAAAATTAAGGACAGTGCTGTAACTTATTATGTTTTATTTTATCAGTCTTACTGGAAATATTCATGCAAGCAACTGTTTTGAAGAATAATTCTTATCAGAGGAAAAAGATCTGTGTCCAAATTAGTCATCACTTTCTGTTCCACTGACTTCTGAGAAGTCAACCAGATCTTCTGATACTGCATCAGTGCAATACATTTTTTTAGTACCTAGAAGTAATTATCAAAGTGTAACATTTATAAAGCATGAAAAAACAAGAACTTCAAAACAAATATGTAGTAGAATTAAAAAAATACCAAAACAGTAAAATCACACTTTAAACTACAAACTAGGCTAAACCACTAAAAACTACTTCAAACTGCTTGTGTGTGCTATTCTGATAGAAAATTACTCTGCTGCCTACAGTTTGGTATTAGTGGTCCTCTCATCTGTTTTCAGAGAGTTTGAGCAAGTGAAGTGTCATATATATCTGAAATAAAAGAATATTTGAGATAAAACCTATGCAGAAACGAGGATGCTAATCATCTCATGTATTATAAACACCAACTCATTCATTCCTTACCACCTGGAAAAGGGCTATCATCTTCACAATCTTCCCAGTGTTCAAAATCAAGAGACACATGGTTATTCTGCTGACAAAAACATTGTTTGAATTACTTGCATTGGCACACAGTGGATATGTTCAGAATATGCAGTAACTCTCAAATTAACTTCCACTTCACCTTGTTTTTCAGTAATTTGCACCATGATCCTTTTTGCTCTTTCACGAGAATAATAACAACCTCTTTCTCCTTTATCACACATGTAGACTTTTCTGCAAGTATACACTGATTCAGCTCCATGTTGGCCAAATAAAACTTGTCTCCTGAACAAGCACTACATCATAAAAAAAAGTTTTAAAAAAATAAAATGCAAGCTGACTGTCAAACATTTTGTAATTATAAAAGATTTGTTAAACCTACCTGAAAATCACCTTCTCTTTAGAGAACTCACATTTATGGTCAGCTACAACTGCTATTTCTACCTTCACTGTAACAGTCTCTTCATTTTGAAACCACTTTATTTGTGGATGAAAGCTAAAATAAAAGATAATTGGATATTTTTTTTTTCCAAAATAGAAAAAAAAACCCCAAGTTTCAGAAAAGCTGTTTTGCATAAGCTAGAATTTTCCCATTAGGTTACAAGCAACTAGCTGATTTTCAGCTGAATAGCAGTGACAAAAAAGTATATGACAGGATGTCAGTCAAGCCTGCTACAAAAGCAGTGTGATCTTAAAGTCTTTGGAGAAGCACATCTACTAGTCTAAGTGGGGGGAGACACCTAATTAACTTTGATATCTACAGGAATCAAATTTACTGCCCCATTTAAGGATGCTATCATAGTCTGATCTTGAAACAACAAAAGAAAAGGTAACAGTAGCAAGACCAACCTCTGAAAGACAAACCAAACTTTCCAACTGACTACAGATACGAATATACAGCTCATCAATATTTTCAAATGCTTGTTTTACAGCTGTTATGCCTCAATCTTCCTGCAAACACTGAAAGGTTTTAACCAGCAACAGATAAATCCTGTTAACTGACTGTAACATCTGTTCATTAAGATTACTTCCCTTATCATACTCTCAGTCACATCCAAACCCTCATTTATTTAACTGCTATCCCATATCTCAATGTCTTACTGCATAACAGAGAAGGTCTGCAACTGTTCTAGCCAAGCTGCAGGGGATACAACTAAACTCAATCAATCATCCTACCAAGAACTTTTCCAACAGGCTAAAATACAAAATATTTCTGAAACTTGCACAAGAAAATGTTATTCACCCACAACTAGCATTAACGGAAGAAAAACTATAAGCCACCAAAGACAAGCACTGCCTAGTCCCAAAGTGAGAAACTTAAAGACATTTCTCAGGATCCATTGTCAGTTGGCTTTTCCCACAAACCACACACCAGATTTCTCTTGGCATACTCCCAATCATAAATAAACCTAAACCTTGCATTCATTTCTACTGCAAGCTGCTCAAATTACTTAATAACAGACACTGCTCTATCCACAAAGGGTTAAGGATAATGAATCCACTTCCAATCAGAACAAAACAAACACAAAGCAGAAAACAAAGAGAAAAAGAAATGGGCCATAACTTTGCATTGCAGACATTCTCAGAATAAAATCAGGGTGTTTTTTTTTTTGTAAGAACAGAATTACATTAAGGGGAGACACAAAACTGATTCATCCCATCACATATCAATCTGCTGAGACAGAAGTGTCTGAGTTGTAATTTGGACACCAAATAGGACAGTTTTCGGTTAAAAAGCAAACCAGGCAAGTGCAATTCAGAGTTTATACCCATCAACTGATCTTAAGAGTGTTTCCTAGTACTGTGGTGCCTAATCAAAGATTACACAATTTCAACAGATAAAAGTTAGCTTCCAGGAGTAAGCTAAAGAGCAATGAAATTACTTAGAGGTTTCACAAGATGATGTGTGTGTATACACATACATATCTAACAGCAACAGTCAATCTCTCACGTTCAACACTGAGGTAACAGAATACTTCTACCTATATTATACCTATTTACTCACAAAAAAGATTAATTTCAGTAAGGACGACTGTCCTGTTTGAAAGCTCACATTAAAAATCACTCTGAATTTTTGTACCATTGGCGCTGATGCAGTGTAGTGTCTTCTTCTTCCTTACTTTGATGTACACCATCTAAAAAGAAATCAGAAAGATATTTTATACTTACCTATACTATAGAAACCAGATACCTCCAGAATACTCCAGTACCACCATAAACATAGATTACTAGCAAGTAAATTACTACCGCAAGACCATACTTGCCATTTGTACTGAGTACTTGGTATTTGGAAAGTTTATAAAGTTAATAATTCAACTGAAAATTTTAACTAAAAAGAATATTGTGGTTGGTAAAATTTAAAAAAAACACCACAACTGCACAGTTTTTCAGGTCAAGTCAAGGTTTTTCCCATTTCAAGACATTACTTACTTGAAATCCAAAACATGTAATTTTAGACACTAAGAGTTTCAGGGCTGGAACAACTAATATTGCTGTTACCATCACAACTTACAACACAGCATTACAGTCACTCTAATACACCAGGAAAAAAAAAGCCTTCTATGATAAGCACTCCGTGATCTTATTTGAATTTTGCATGCTGCAGAATTTTAAAATCACTTAGCTTTGACTGCTCTAAACTCACGCACCAATTGCTGCAAGGTCTCCTTCCTCCAACTGACAAAGCCCTGAGCTTTTAAGCCTCTGACTGAATATCACACCCTTGAGCTTTTGGCTTTTTTTTCCCTTTAATCTTTTTCAGCCATCCTAAGTCTTGGAAAAAGTAAACACAACCTCCCAGAGAACAATGCTGTTACCTCATCTTTCAACAGATTTCAACTTCCTTAAACCCTATGGCTTCTGACAGCAAAACGCTCACCCTGTCTACAGGAGAGATTTCCTACTCACACATTCCATTCAGTTCTTAGTCTCTCAAGGAATAACTGTTTCCCAAATAGTAATACAGCCACATTAGCGAGATCTACTTTCCCAGCATCTCCACGCTACTAACTACAAGGTATCTTGGCTTATTCTAAACATTAGCTACATGGTGCTACTCTCTACACTCACAGAGGTCTGCACTTTGTAATACGACATTTAGGTTGACATTTAAGCACCTATCCTTGAAGTTTCAAAATTGCTGGAAATCCTAAAAATGTTTACCACATGAATGACTCCTGAAAGTCATCTTAGAATAATTACAGTTTTCTGTAGAGTCTTCTTGTGCCGACATGTTCTGTGGACTGGACACATTTTCTGCACTGGACATGTTCTCTGGATCAACTGTATCCTCCTTTATGCTTCTGATAACAGAAAAATGTATTTTAAAATGAAAATATTTAAATATGTTTAAGATTTAAAGGATTCCCAATCATAGGCGGAAATTCTTTTGAAGTTAAGTTTTTCATTTTAATACATACAAAAATCCCTGATGAAATGCACTTCTCCAAACTACAAATACCACCACAGGGTTGCTGAACTTCAGAGTAACTCAGAAAGAAGCATATATACAGAAATCTGAGTTAGGAGAACGTTTATAATTCTGATGGTACTAGCATTTTATCTGAAACAAAAGTCTATTGACCCTACTGTGTGTAACAGTCCTAGATAGAAAAATTATTCCCTTTCAAAAAGAATTCCAGTAGTTTTGGGGGCTTTTGGGTCATATTTCATTCTAATTTCAGAAAAGTAAAAATTTCAGAATACTCAAAGTTCTTAATTTATCAGCCACACTCCTATGGCTTCCCAGCTGTACATCCACTAGTTGGGCTCAAGAAAAATGAAATGCTGCAATAGAGTCAATTTACTTGAGAGCTCAGAGATAGGCACCATGACCAGCAATAGCCTTGGAACTCACTGTCAAAGCATTATTGAGAACACAGCACCGTATTAATTTTGAAACACTGAATCATCTGTTCAAATGAAATCTCCTTCCATCACCTCCAAACACCCAGAGGCATAAGAGAACCAAAACCAGTCTAGTAAGCTACCACCTAATGTTTCAGTTTACATAAATACATACTTTTAAATTAATCCATATTGAAGATTCAGTATTAAATACCTGTGCAGCCATCTTTATTCAGAACCAACGCATCTTATTAATTTACCTCCAAAGTAATTAAGACTGAATTAATTTTAGTCCTAAATGAGAAATACCTTTAATCACTTCTCACCTTCAAAAAATGCTTATCAGCTTTTCTGAGTAATTTCAACTAAACAGTTATTTGAGGCCAGGTAAAATACAACACAGCAAATTCAACTTCAGTGTATTTCTTAAAAATAATTTCTGAATTGTATCTGCATAAAATACCAGTTAAACGTTTTCTAGAATTTATGTTTTTCTTTTCCTGATGCAGGATCTTAAGGTCCCCTCCAACCCAAACTATTTTGTGATTGTGTTTTATGTAGCTATAGAATAATTAAAGGAAAGCAGACATATCACAAACACTAGCGTCTGTGTTCAAATCAAAATCACATTCAGTAATACTAATAATGAAAATACTCAGTTAAAATTAAATAATACAATTTTTTCCCCTAGTAAACTATATGCTGAAAAAAATTTGTAAACACTTACAAAGACTCTAAGTTCTCTGTGTGATCTAACAATTTCAGGTGTCCACACAACCTCTGAAGTTGAATTACATGCTCCGGATTGTCAGTCCCCAGACCCGTAGACAAAATCTCAGACCGAACATTGTATTCATTGGCTGTTATCTTCAACTCTGACAGCCTGGTTATGCGAACCTTGAATGACAAAGCATACTAAATGGAAACCATACCTTATAAATGGAGTCTCTCCAAATCTAAGCTTTAAACATACCTCATTCATTTCTACTTATAAGGAGCTCATTTGCAAACAGGAACCTATCCACATTTGTGTTCAAAGTAAAAATCCCTCAATTTGCCTTTGAGCTACCTTTGATAACAATTCATCACAGAATTCCTTGTTCATAAAATGAAGGATCGCCTACAGTCAGCTGTCTGGGACCATGTCCCAGATGCTTCTGAGTATCTCTAAAGACAGAAATATTACAACGTGTCTGCAGCCTGTCCCACTGCTCAGACACCATCACAGTAAGTTAACCAATACATGAATACCACACAGAAAATTAAAAAAAGACGAAAGGAAAGAGAAGAATGGTGCTCCATTATAAAGGAGTTTAGATACAAATATTTTGAAATGGTACAGTTCTATACCTACCATTTGGTCAACCCAAGCTGTATTTCCCAAGGTATGTACTATTTTTGCTTCATGTGGTTTTCCTTTGATTTTGTGATGTATGTAATGAGTTACCTACGAAAAACAAGTTTTTGCTGCATTTGAGAACAGCAACATAGATATATAGTTATTTTAATTACAATGAAACAATCTTCTAAGCTTAACAATGAAAAGGATATTAAATAAATAAAAAGAGTTTTGAGTAAACTAGTGGAATACTCCAACTTTACCACAGGTTAAAATAGTATTAGCCTTTAATGAGGGATCTTACTTAATGGAAGAATACGCCAACGCAGGTCAATTTACAGAGGCTACTCTTCTGCTGTTACACCCCAGATATTCAAAAGTAGCAATAGCCAGTTCTGTAAAAACCCATTTAAATTGGAGAAGAAAACCCCATAAGCACCACTTTATTATTTTGTAGGAAAACAAACAAGAAAAATGACTTATTAGAATTTGGCTCAGTAGCAGATATTTCTAATACTAAAAAGCAATGAAATTTGATAACTGAGTTTGCAGTTCATTACTGTTTTCTTCTAGAAAATAATGCACAGAAATTAAAGAACAAAGGAAATATCATGCAGAAACATAAATATTACCTCTGGGTTCCATTCAATTTCTTTATCAATGGGTTTCACTCTACAAACTATAAATTCCACAGCCTGAGGTGGCAAGCACTGAAACCTTGCAGGCAAATGAAGCAGCTGACAGCTCTGAACTTGACTTGTTCTGCCTTCATCTATATATTTAATTTTGACATTGAAGAACAAATTTTCCTCCTCTTTTGGGTATATCTCTAGCACCTGAACCCTTAATACAGCAGGAAAAGGAACACAGAATTATTATTCATCTAAACAGCTGCAAAAAGTTTTTTAATCTACTAATTTAGAAAACTGTTTTCATAGCAAAACATTTAACTGTGTGTGCACACACATGGGAGTGATTCTGCTTTCCATTCAGTAACTTAAAAATAGGTTTTTAAAGGTCTGAATAGCAGCTATCTTTTCCCCCCAGTTTTGGAGGTGGGCCTACTTTTTTTTAAAAACTAGAAACAGAGTTTAAAAAAGTGACACAGATAATTAAAAAAACCCCACCATATTTACCTGTGAAAAAGTCTTTTCTCATGTAATCCATACAATGCTAGCACCTTCACCTCTTTAACAGAAATTCTGTTACTTGAGTTCTCAAAATACTCACTAATTTCTTCAGCAAGAATCGTGTATTGGTCATTTTCCTTATCTACTATTCGACCAAAGTAATTTGTTGCACTTACAATGTGGAGAGGCAGTATCTGAAAACAAAAAACACCTGAGAAAAAAGGACTACACGATTTCTTAAAAATGACATGTTAAGCTTTCATATTCAAGATTACTTACCTCTCTCCAGCCTGAAGAGGAGATAAAGAAGCTGCTGCATACACACATTTCAGCAGATTTAGTTGTCAGTATATTATTCATATTCTTATGACTAATTCTGAATTCAGAATTAAGTGAGGAAACAGAGTAAGTCATACCTGCTGCCTTGAGTGCACCACACATTTCTAGCAATAGTGTCATGAAACCTGTCCTGGTCTCAGGCATTAAAACCAGATACAGGTAGGCTGTCAAAGAGTGGGAAAACTCACTTCAACAAAAGCTTGTTTATTAGGCAGAAATGGACTGACACTAAAGAACCCATACAGTTCTCCTTATTTTCTGTTCTCATAACCTGTGACTTTTGGGAGTGGATAACACTCATTGACTGCATAACATTAAGGCACACAAATTCTGCAGAAGACAGGACAGGAAAAGGGCATCCAGCACATCTTAGACCCAAGGGCTAAAACTTCGGAAGGATCGATGTCTACATGCTTTCACTCAGCAATTGTCATCCGACAAGAGAGAGATTGCGCAATACTGCTGTACAGGAAGACACTCCAGGATAGAAGGGCCCTGAAAGCCAGATGAAGGGAGCTGGAGATACAAACTGTTACTGGCATGTGAAGAACCACCATAGCAAAGTCAGTCCAGTAACCACAGTGGTTTCATGACTGCGAAACTTAAAAAAAAAACCCAACGAGGCCCAGTTAGAACAATACTCTGTATCAGAATGATTTTCAAAAAGCCCTGACATCTTAGTATAGAATCGTAGAATAGTTAGGGTTGGAAAGGACCTTAAGATCATCTAGTTCAAACCCCCTGCCATGGGTACAGACATCTCACACTACACCATGTCTTCCAAGACTGTCCAGCCTGGCCTTGAACACGGCCAGGGATGAAGCATTTACCACTTCTCTGGGCAACCTACTCCAGTGCCTCACCACGCTCACAGAAAAGAACTTCTTCCTTGAATCTAACCTGAAGTGCCTCTGTTTGAAGTTTAAATTCATTACCTCTTGTCCTACCACTACAATCCCTGATGAAGAGTCCCTCCCAGCATCCTTAGTAGGCCCTCTTCAGATATTGCTCTGAACTCTCCACTGTCTTCTCTTCTGCAGGCTGATTAGCCCCAACTTTCTCAGCCTGTCTTCATACGGGAGGTGCTCCTGCCCCTGATCATCCCTGTGGTGTGGCCCTCCTCTGAACTTGTTCCAACAGCTCCTGTCCTGATGCTGAGGACACCAGAACTGCACACAGTACTCCAAGAGGAGTCTCACAAGAGCAGAGGGGCAGGATCACCTCCTTCAACCTGCTGGTCACGCTCCTATCAATGCAGCCCAGAATATGGTTGGTTTCTGGGCTGCGAGTGCACAGTGAAGTCAGCTCATGTTCAGTTTCTCATCAGCCAACACCCCCAGGTTCTCCTTAGGGCTGCTCTGAATCTCTTCTTTGCCCAGCCTGTAGCTGTGCCTGGGACTGCCCTGACCCAGGTGCAGGACCTTGCACTTGGCTTGGTTCAACTGTATGAGGCTGGCACTGGCCACCTCTCAAGTGCATCCAGGTCCCTCTGGATGTCATTCCTTCCCTCCAGCGTATCAACTGAACCACACAGCTTGGAGTCATCAGCAAACCTCCTGAGGGAGCACTTAATTCCACTGTCCGTGCAGCTGACAAAGATGTTGAAAAGGATGAGTCCTGACACTGACCCCTGAGGGACACCACTTGTTACCCATCTCTATTTGGACACTGAGCTGTTGATCAGAACTTCCTGTGTGTGGCCGTCCAGCTAATTCTTTATCCATCAGGTGGTCCATCCATCAAATTGATGTCTCTCCAGTTTAGAAACAAGGGTGTTGTGTGCGACAGTGTCAAATGCTTTGCACAAGACAAAGTAGAAACCATCAACTGCTGTGCCCCTATCCACCAGCTCCTTAGCCCCATCACTGAGGGACACCAAACTGGTCAGGCAGGATTTGCCCTTAGTGACATGCTGGCTGTCACCAAGCACCTTGTTGTTTTTCATATGCCTTAGCATGCCTTCCAGCAGAATCTGCTTGAAGACTCTGCAGGCACAGAGGTGAGACAGACTGGTCTGTAGTATCCCAAGTCTTTCATTTTCCTCTTCTTGAAAATGGGGGTTATATTTCCCTTTTTCCAGTCATCAGGAACTTCACCTGACTGCCATGATTTTTCAAATATGATACACAGTGGCTTAGCAACTTCATTCACCAGCTCCTTCAGGACCCGTGGATGGATTTCATCAGGTCCCATGGACTTGTGCATGTTCAGATTCTTAAGATAATCTCGAACCAGATCCTCCTCTGCCATGGGCCTAAGGTCTTCATTCTCACAGTTCCTGCATCTGCTTTCCAAGACTTCAGCGGTGTGGTCAGAGTACTTGCTGCAGAAGACTGAGGCAGAAAAGTTATTGAGAACCTCAGCCTTCTCCAAATCCAGTGTAGCCAGTTCTCCCAATAGCTTCCGGAGGGAGCCCACATTATCCCTAGTCTGTTGTTTTTTTGCTACATACCTACAGAAGCCTTTCCTGTTACCTTTCACATCCCTTGCCAGACTCAATTCTAGCTGCACCTTAGCTTTCCTGACCTAATCCCTAGCTTCCTGGACAATGTCCCTGTATACTTCCCAGACTACATGTCCTTGCTTCCACCTTTTATAAGCTTCCTTCAAAATTTTCACAGCAGCGCCTGCTATGAAAGCCTCCTGGCCTTCCTGCCCCATTTACTTCTAGTCAGGATGCAACATCCCTGAGCTTGGAGCAGGTGATCCTTGAGTATCATCCACCAGACTTGAGCCCCCCTGCCCTCTAGGGCTTTACCCCATGGGACCTCACTGAGCAGGTTTCTGAAGAAGCCAAAATCTGCTCTCTTGAAGTTCAAGGCAGTGAGCTTGCGGCACACCCTTCTCACTGTCCTGAGGATCTTGAATCCCACCATCTCATGATCACTGCAGCCAAGGCTGCCCTGGAGTGTCACATTCCCCACCAGCCTTTCCCTGTTGGTGAGCATGAGGTCAAGCACAGCACCTCTTCTTGTTAGCTCCTCTATTACTTGCAAGAGTAGGCAATAACTGCTCCATCTAGAAGGTAAGGGAAGAGCTTATCCAGTTTGCAGTATTCCATTTTCTGTGGATACTGCAAACAAAAATGCTACTTTCAAATGACAATGCCAGCATATGCTCGTTTTTCAGCAAGAACACATGAGCCAAGAAAAAAATTCCTCGGTTCCAACAAAACACACATCATCTTCCACTTCTCTTTGCTCCAAAAGATAAATTTCCTCTGCCATAAACATAATAGAAATTCACAGGAATGTTAACCTTCGTTAATTCTGATATAGGATCTCAATTTACAGACGGAAGGAATAAAAAGAACATAAGCCCTCTTCCCACAGAATGGCAATCTTCAATGCAAAAGAAAACCTGAGGTAAAGTAAGGAGTCTGGCATGCTTATTTTTGAGAGGAGAGATGGAAAAAAGCTCAGTTATAATAAATATCCAAAATGTATAGTATGCATACTACAGTAATACTAATGTAATACAAAAAGTCATATGCTAAGTAGCTAGTTAAGATCTGTCTTCTTGGTACCTAAAACCAAGAAAAATAATAACTTACTGTCACACATCCAGGTGCCTGTAGAATTTTATCAGGTATATTCTGGGGTATATCCATTTGCATATTAATTTGATGACGATCTGGACAAGCTGTTCTATTCCTATGTATTAAAAACATGGGTTTAGAAGAAAACCCTTTTTTTTTTTCCTCCTCAGTTTTAAAGTATTTTGATGTGATTTACAATGGCTTAAAACACAGTTCATCAGTCCTCAACATTCAATTTCTGTCTCAAATAGCACTCATCACTCTGGAGATTAAACAGAAACAGCCAAAAAGCTCTCAGTGGATAAGTCTGCATAACAAAAAGCACCAGAAAACTTACTTCAGAGCAAAGCAAACACTAACATTGAATTTTTTGTTACTTGCAACAACAGTTATCTATGCTAGAAGTCGCACTGGAGAACACATTAGCTTCTTCCTTCTGGCACTACTTACAGTCCATTTACAACTCAGAGAAGTCATCACCTACCTACTCACTCCTGGAGGGACAGAAGATTACAGAGAGTAAAGCACAAACCTTGTACAATTATTGTTAAAATACTCACCAAAACAATCCCTCAAGTACATTTAGGCAGGTACCCGAGAAGTGAAACAGATACAACAGAAAATAATGAACAAAACCTGGTCTGAATAAAAACATCCAAGAGGAAAATTCATCAAGGCAATAGAAGCAGTCATCACCCAGCGTGTACAACGCCTTTCTGCACTGGTATGGGTTTCAAGAAAACTGGGTATTTCCTTACTTGCAAATCCCAAATGTTTTAAGATAGGCACACAGTGGCCTTGAAAATTTCTTATCTTCTTCAGCTTCTAACATCTTGGCAGTAAAGTCATGCAGTTCTGGTGGGATTTCAGCTTCTGCATGCTGCAAAAAGCGCAGGATCCCAAGTGCATGACAGTCACTGTTTTCTGTGAGCAAAATGACTGACCTTGCCTTTGTATGCTCCTGATCTACAGAAGAACCCTTAAAAAAAAATAAAAAAATAAAAAGCTTTTATGTATCTGCCACTTAATAATCAAATGTATTCTTCACCTGTTACAGATTTACTCACGTTACAGAAGTTGTCAGACATGCTGTGTAAACGCTGACCAAAGATTCTTGGAGAAGGAAAACTGAAATGTATCACACAAGTTGCATCTGTAATTCCCAAAGACTGCATGCAGTCATCTGTTGAGACTAAGCAGATATTTTATACACACATGGTAACTGTAGTACTTAAAGCACCTGAAGTATTACACTGCACTAACAACGGCCGTTTCCCTCTCCCTATGCACTGACTTAAAAGGTCTTTTCCCAATATACTTACATAAAGCATTGTACTTCCTCAGTCAATACATTTCGTTAAGTGTATGACAGATACAATTTTGCCTCTAATAACCCACCATAATTCTGTATCTTTTATCAATATCACAGAATAAACAGAATTGCCCACAGCCAAGTACTTCACAAGAGTAAGACAGAAAACACTTAAAGTAATGCAGGAATGCTAACACCTTTGTATGAGCCTGCAAAGCAGATGAAAGTCAATCTTCTTGCTTTTAATGTATAACATGATGAAAATTAAGTTTGAAAGTGGGTAAGAATTTTTGCTACTGTAAACAACTTCAACAGAATGTATGGGAAATTATTACAGGAAGTCTTTAGAGTTGCTAAATGATTTCAAATGGAAATATCCTCTGTAGTATGAGATAACCGTGAAACCATGGGAACTCTTGGAAAGTACTAGTAGTTCTGTTTAACTAATGCTTAAAACCCTCCTCCTTCACATTCCCTTTAATAAAGTTTTTTGCTCTGAGCAGTTAACTCTGCGACAAAGAAACAACAAAAAGAAAAAAAGAATGGAAAAGAAGACTAGCTGTATCAGCTGCAGCACTGATAAGCAGAGGGATAACCAGAAAGAATTCACAGGGAACTGACCCTGTGGAGGTGATGAAATAACCTCGTGTAAGTACGTAGTGCAGAATCATAAGGGACCATGAAGACATAATCACAACTAGACAAAAACACTCACCTAGCAGAACAGGACTGCCAGAATTATACTGTTTTGTCCACTGCTCTAAGATATACTTGGAATTGCTCTCTTTATGTATTTTCAAGGAAAATATTGAGTTGCTCTTCAGTGCCTGGATGACAAAGTAAAAAGGTACACATTCTTCCAGTACAGCAGTAACTGCCCAAAAACTCTAATGAACAGTATATCTTATTAGTATCTAGCATACCTTAGCTACTGTAAACAAAAAAAAAAAAAAAAAGACATGCAAGAGAGTGAAATGTAGATTGCTAATATGAAAAGAAAATTTCAAGATGATGGAGATTTATACTAATTTCCTGTATAAAAACAAACTAAAAACTCAGGTTTCTATGGGTTAATAATAAACATAAGCTTTTCCCACCATTAAGGTGTGCTCTCTAAGCAGATTCTAACAACATGCAGGCTCATGTTTTGGTCTCTCAGAAAAAGCACTAAAAACCCCTCACTGATCTACCTATACTTACTTTGCATGAATGTAGCACTCTCAAAGGCTTTATGTATTTCTCAAGTTCAATGCTCACAAATTAATCACTACAAAATCCTTCATTATTTGATAAACAGTCATGTCTAATGAACTAAAAATATTTTTGTAGATTATTTAAGATATTTGAAGTTGATGTACACAAGGGTTACTATCAATAGCTTCAATGCTTCTTTAGCATCAGCAAGCACTCTCTTTATGCAGTGGTGGGGCTGGTTTTGATATGCTTGAAGAAATTAACCCCCAAACATTCAAGGAAAACATGTCGAAGTTGTGAGACAAACCAGATTTGCTTCCATTAACTATAGTCAAAGATTAATCATTCCAAACACATCAATATTTACATAAGAATAATTCTTTAAATATCACAGGATCTACTGCAGCTTCTGGAAAGCAATACATTCCATGTTTCAGGACTGATGTCTTCTTATGACATCAGAACAATCCAGTCCACATCCTTTTCCTATTCCATCCCTGAACTACAGTTGAAGATTTTAAGTCAAAATATCCTCATAGCTTGCCGCCTTTAGCAGTATCATTGCCATCATCAGCATCACCCTGTTCAGGCTTAACAGAACTGCTTTCCATCTCTGGCTTCCCAGTCAAATCAGACTGCACACCTCTTACTTCGCACTGTTAGAGAACTAGTAAAGAGACAAAGTGCAGAAAGACTGTTTTTTACTGCTATGATTATACATGTTTTCATTGCTATAATGTCTGAAGAAAGAACATTTGCAGAAGGAGTCTTAATCTCCATCCCTGAAATGCTGAGTTCCATAAAAAAGGTATAAAAATGAAGCATAGTCTATTGCAGGTAACTTTGTGGCAGTTTTATATCAATTTTTAAGAAAACACATGTTAACATGCTGTCTTCGTCCCAACACCCTACAACTTGAAGCTTAACTGAATTCTGGTAGAACTTTCAGAGGATGACAGAAAATGTTTTTTTCAAATCAGAGAAAGTGGACTACAATTTCAACTACTCCAGAGGAAAAAGCAACAGAGCTGAAGTTCTTAATAGGGTGGTTTAAGTTTTCCCATACCGCCCCTGGAAAGAGTAAATAAAATTAAGAAAACTGTCAGAACTTTCAGTTGAAAAAAAGATTGTCCATTCAACTCAAAGTGCCAATCTGATAGACAGAACATAGTGAAGAATTGAATAATGAAGCATTCTCTGCAGCACATTACTGTCTGTCGGGCTTTCTTCCGCTTGGCAGAAGGGCAGCGTTTTGGGGCTATTTTTAGCAGAAATTATTAACTTCCAAATTCACATTCTTCCTTTATTCTCAGAAGACAAGGTATTTTAGTTTGTTACACCTTGGCAATTAAAAAAGAGCCAAACACGTTTCTACTTGAATGCTTTCTTACCTCATGAATCACATCCACTTCATTTACTGAATTAGTGAATACCAGCACCTTCTGAGGATTACTGTGGGTAAAAGCCAGTATTTTGAGTAACACAGAAATTCTCTCACTGCTCATACAAGGTTGCACGACCTAAAAATAGACATAAAACAGAGGACTGATAAGTAATGTAATCCATACATATTTTACTAATTCTTCCTTTTAATAAGCACTAAGCATTGTTACGCTTTACCAAAGTGAATTTAGTAAATGCTAGCTGCAGTAAGTGGTACATCTTGTCTTTAAGTTCAAATCTCCTAGATACATGTATAATTGAAATCCATCACATAAGCAAAATCCCACAGTAAGGTTTTTCATTTAGTTTTAGGTGAATTACCAATCTAAATTTGGCATTTTCAAGTACCACCAAAAAAGCCTCACACCCTCTTGCACACAGAATAGCATTCTGTACCACCTGAAATACTCTTAATAACTGAAAAGCATCAAAACTGACATTTTCAGTCTTGTGAAACCATTATTTAGACTTCTTACAAAAAGTGGTGTTTTTTCAACTTCATGACATGCTCAGAATGCTTAGTCTTAAGAGATTCCCCAACATTCACAATCCCAAAATTATTACATTTTGAGATACGTAATATGATGTATCCTCAGAACTATTACATTCTGAGAAGAATTTGGATCACAGTTACAGTATTTCGTATTGCTCTTAAGGGCTACACCACAATGACTGGAAATTAAACAAGAAGACACCTAAGAACCTGTAATAACTTTCTGGAAATTTTAGATCAAGTGAAGTTCTGTATTATGTTACACACAGCAGTAGAACAAGTATTTTACTAGCTCTGTCTTGGGATAACTTACCTTGTAGTTCTGCCACTGCCCGATTAACCACTACAAAACTAACAACTGTAAAAACACTCAGTAAAATTCTGGTAATGAACTATACAATTTGCAAACACTTCACATAAAATTCAGACTCATTTGCACAGACAATGAATTTCTTGAGGAAATATCTTCACCTTAGTCCTACAAAGGAAGGCAAAACACCTTCAGCTTTTCCAGTGAGTAACCTGCAGAGGTCTTCCAAGAGTCACTTCAGTTCATATGTGGAAGGTGCACCAGAACAGTCCGAGTTAGGATTGCAGCACTACCCACTTAAAATAAACTGTCAGCAACCACCTATACTGACCTTGATCAGTACAAACAGCAGAACAAAGTGACATCATACCCAAATTTTTACCTGTTGCACATTTCCATAGATGGAAGCTTCTTCCATAGCTGTTATCACAACATAAGGATCATTCATGAACTCCTTTATCAAGTGTGCTATGTGTTTATTCCAACGAGTTCCAACAGCAATGATCTGATGGGGTGAATACTCCCACTCTTCACTAACAGTGGCCTTCTTGTAACAATCTAATATGGTAAAAACCTGTAAAGAAAATTTTCTTTTCTATTCTCTTATCCTATTCCAGACAGTATGTAACAGTGGGAAGTAAACTTTTAGCACATTGCTTTTCATGGTCTCAAAACCACCACCAGAGCAAAACACACATTTTACATCCCAAACCAAAGTGTTTGGTTTGTGCACTTCTATGTATCCTATTATTTGAACAACTTCTAAAGCAAGAAGAAACCAACAGAACAGCATGGAGGAACAGCATATACCCACACAGAGGATTTTATCCAGAGAAGAAAATCTCAGGAAAGTGATCTTTACAAATCTGAAAAATACTAAGCCTAGGTAAAAGTAGATCCAAGGGGTCAGAGGCAGTCAGCAAAAACTAGGAAGCAAACAGAAGACAAGCAAACTTGCCAGTGCAGTAACCCCTCCCTCAAAGGGGGAGTTATCATAAAATCAGTTATAAAAAAAAGTGGGGTGGGGTGGAGAGGTGGGGGGAAATCACTGAGAATGAATATATTCTTGATAACATTATCTGATCTCAGGGATAAGCAGTCCAGTTGTGGAACAACATCAGCATTTCTGGCAAAGCACTACCATACTAAGATACTAAGAAGTATTCAAGGGTCTGCCACAACCATAAGAGCTCTCTCCCGCACTGTTGAAGGTAGGATTTCTTTTAACAATATGACATTTCTGTAACACAATGCTTTAGAAGAGCCACAACAACCCCAACATTATCAAATTATCACTTCCCTCTGGAAGAGCACCTCT
This sequence comes from Psittacus erithacus, assembly GCA_009867235.2. Classification (NCBI taxonomy): domain Eukaryota; kingdom Metazoa; phylum Chordata; class Aves; order Psittaciformes; family Psittacidae; genus Psittacus; species Psittacus erithacus. Next base: position 55,283 of record WYDI02040452.1, read on the forward strand.
TCTTTTTTCTACTTAAGACTGATGCATTTGAGAAGTTGAGAAAATCCTACAAAAACGGCAGACAACATGCACAGTATTTTACAAACTACCCGCACACCGACTCAAGAAGCAGAGGAACACAACACAGTGATCAGCCTAATTAGAGAAAAGGAATGACCCACTGGATAAGGATGACATTTAATCCTATTTATGATCTGCTTTGGTGCTGCAAGGGCACACTTAACAGCTCCACACATAGCAAATTGGGCAATCTCTATTAAGAAGTTTCTCCAGCTTTTCACAGTTAGAAACACAGTCCTTTAGTTTTATCGACTTTTAAACAGGTAATGTAAGTTAATGATTAAAAAAAAAAAATACATCTATGACAGTGAATAAAGATCGGTAAGCCTTTTTTGCACACTGATGTAATATGCTGTAATATTAACAGAAAGCATCTGTCCTACAAAGCCTAAAAGTAGCAATATAAAAAAACCGAAACAACTTATTCCAGTTTGAGACAATTCCGTAAGCCAACATTTTAAAACTGATACAATATATATATCCTTGTCAAGATGCAACTTAATGCTGCTGTCCTACCAAGATTCTCAGAGCTGCGATCAGCTTCTGCTTTTGACTGCACTGACATTAAGGCCCACAGAAAGATGTAACGGCTGCTTCCAAGACTATTTGATCACTTGATTATCTGACTCACATCTGCCTTTCATTCTGCAGAGAATGAGAAACTTACCAATAAAGATGGTTCCTGAACTGAAACTGTTCAAACAGCACTGATAAGAGAGAAGTTCCTTACACACAGATGGTGCAAGTCTTTAAAGTAGAATCACAGAATAGTTAGGGTTGGAAAGGACTTTAAGACTGTCTATTTACAACCTCTCTGCCATGGGCAGGACACCTCACACTAAACCATGTCACCCACAGCTCTGTCCAACCTGGCCTTGAACACCGCCAGGGATGGAGCATTCACAACTTCCTTGGGCAACCCTTTCCAGTGCCTCACCACCCTTACAGTAAAGAACTTCCTCCTTATATCCAATCTAAACTTCTCCTGTTTAAGTTTGAA
>WYDI02040459.1:0-14248 GCA_009867235.2 Psittacus erithacus
CCCTGGCAGAGCATGAGACTCAGAAAGTCCTTGGTCAGACTAAACATTACTGAGCAACAACTAAAAACATTGGTGTTATCAGTGTTGTTCCCAGACTGAAAGTCAAAGCCGCAGCACTGCACCAGCTACTAAGAAGGAGAAAAATGACAGCTACTGCTGAACCCAGGACAACCTAATCTTCTCCTTTACATGAGCAGCATGTATTACAGAAGCAACTTGAAAAAACTGAAAGCTCTAACTCTTCTGGCATTTAAGCTGTTGCAAAGCAAAATGGTAAGAAATGCATGAGCTCCCTTTCCACTTCCCTCAGTAGCTTACAAAAAGGCCAGGCACAGGAAATTATGGTTGTGGCCATATAATGAAAGGTGTGTGCCTTCTGAACCTCTCCCTTCTCTGCCTTTCTTTTTAGAAAAGAGAGACTCTTCAAGGTGTAATTCACCACTGCCGTTCAGTTATAGCCATGGTCTGCCATGCACATGCCTTTCATTAGCCATACAGATGGCTGATGAAGTTCTTTTGTAGGAATAATTCTTCCTATGCCTTTTACTGGGTAGATGTTTTTGACACAAAATTAGGGCCATTGGAGATTTTTGTGCAATTTCTGAGTAAGACATAGTTCAAAATTTCACACTGCTTGTTTTAGTAACACATCTCAAAGATTTTAAGACTGAATTCAGTTTGGCTTTTTTAAAGTTCTTGAATTTTACTGATGAAAAGCATAATACAAATTGTAATAAATGTAGTGATTCAGAGAAAACTCCAGGAATAAACTTGCCAACAAAGTTTTCCAAGTTGACAAGCAGGTATTCTTTATTACAGCTTCGGGAGACATGGGGAATATCTTCACCTAGCGTGTGTCCCTGTATTGCTACAAAAGCCGCCCTTATATAGCCACTGGGCACACATACATATTCATGAGACTACATATGGATTACGTCATTTTCTCGAAAGTGTCCTGCATGCGTACAGAAATGTGGTAGTGGTCTCTGAGGGTCGTTTACTTCTTCCAACAATCTTCATCACTTCTGGCAGCTTCTGAAGCATGCACAGTAGATGTTTATACAAACTTAATTGGTTCGTTAATGCCACAGACATAACAATCATCCTGTCCTTCTACTTATCAGCTGGTTTAACTGCAGCCCATCCTGGACACCTGCCTTTCCCAGATACTCCTCCATCTTTGTTTCAGTAGTTTCTCTAACTGATCAACCTGGCAGAAAGCAAATTTGCTCTAATGAAACAAAAGAGAAAGGTACATACTGGTGTTTTGAAGGTCATGCTCAGCGCTGAGAGTTTGGTGTTAGCACCTTAAATGCTCAGCTTCTTTCTGCCAGGAGCAGAGCTTGAAATCTCTCAAGGACTTTCGGTTTCTTCAGCATCGTGTCGTGGAGAAGGTTACCATGTTATGGAAATCTACCACATTCTCCACATGATTGTGAGGCTAAGGAACTAATTCGGCAAGAGAAAGGGAATTTGTTTAATATATAATTAAAATAATCATTTAGGCTAATCTTTTGTATAAGTTGCAGTTTCCTCATTAGTAAACATATGAAGATATTTTAAATGCCCTTTTGATAGTGTTATGCAAGGAACTGAAGAGTTTGAATCTTCCTTGACTGACTAAATAGCTTGTGCCAGTACACCCAGGATGTAACCATTATGCTGGAAGGTACAATTCTTCCAGAAAGTGTGTTAACGGACGCATCCAAATCACATATAAGGAGTTGTTTTTCCTCTGCTTTTATACTAAATTAAGAAGCAGTTAAATGAATTTTTATTTAATCACAGCTGAAACAATAGAATCTTCTTCCCAAGGTGCAGACCACTGTGGCAAAGTCTGAATGGAAGCTCAGCCCTGTAGTCTGAAAAGTTTTCTCTTAGACTTTTTGCAATTGTGATGGCTTTTTCATTGTTTTGATTACAGTTGACTGAGTATATGTGGGATGAACCAGAAGGCAAGCTCACAGTCAGGTAAACAGTGTGAGTTTGGTCTTGAGGGAAATGAAGTTCATTTAAGCACAAGAGTCTTTGGAAAGACAGTTTTAATTTCTAAACAAGGGAACTCTGGGGTTTTCTTTTTCCTTGAAAAATATGTTCTAAACTCCCTAGGAGCTTTCTTTTTCTTCTACACTAGAAAGCTATGCTAGAAAGCTTTTCTGCTTACACTCGCTAGCAGAAGACACTCTTTTCTCCTCAGCCTTTCTGTCAGTAGTTCTTTAAACACCTCATTCAGTTAACTGGAAGGACATAGATTTTCTCACTGGATACCCTGAAAATAATCCATATGGATCCTATCCCCTGATGAAGTCCTCCACAAGCATACTTAGAACAAGATTATCACTTGTATGAAATTAAAAGCTCATAGACATACATTGATTGATGGCATCTCCAACCATACTTTAAGATCTATCACAAATATCAGGAAAAGAGACATCTTCTAATGAATTCTATTTAAGTAACTGTTGTTTGCACAAAATAAATACCTGACTGATGACGTAAGATTCTCTTGCTGCTAAAAATTTTGTGGCAAGATCTTGAGCATTGTCCAGACCCTCAGAGTTAAGGAATAGAGTGCCTTGAGGCTGCATTGGTGGAATGATACTCTTTACTTGAAGAATAACGAAGAAATAACATTAGTAAAGTAGTTTAAAAGAATGTTAGTAAAGATGGTTGGGAAAACATGTACAAACCAGATAAAGCATGAGTTGGATGAGGTGGTGACTGAAGCATTCTTATGTCCTTTTTCTTTCACTTATGCACTATGTCCATGCCATTCCACCCTACAATTGTCTTTCAGCCAATTTACGCATCCAAGTCAAAGCTTAATAATATTTTTATTTAAATAGTGAATTACTTAGAGAAAATTTTTCTTCTGAAGTCAAACAAGTGCTTTTAGGTGCCTGATATACTTGGGTTTTAATTCAGAATTCTGTAGTGGTTGATCTACTTGTATAAATGACATGATCTTTTAATTAGGTTTTCAGTAAAAGACAGCAAAAGACTCAGATATATTTCTGTTGCCTCATAAGCAAATATATGTTTGCTTTTGGACAGAGATCTTGTTGCAACCAGTTGCACCCAGATGGAAGACATGAAAGAACTGCGAATTACTCTGAGTATGCAGTGCTAGGAATAAGAATTTTCTGTAAGCCTCTCTCATTGCATGCCGATTGCTCATGCTTTTTTCTGCATGAACACAAGACCAGAAACATCTGCTACTATTTCAGACCTTTTACTCATATGCAGATATATATATCAGTGACGTGGTTCGTACTTGTAAGGTTTGCACAACTGACAGAAGGTGGCAGTATCCAGGTTCATAAATCTAAACAGGTATGATAGAGTTAGCCATGATACTTAATAAAAGGCATCAGCTTTCTGAAATCAAAATTGGTTGGAATAAAATAACTAACAATTTCTTATTCATTGATTCATTCACTTTTATCTGTTTGGTTTGTCTGTTTTCACTGTGGGGGCTTGAGACAAACATATTCACTGCTCTTCAGGTAGGACTCATCTTCATTAATTTTAGCCTTATAAAATTTAAGCAGTTAATTGAAGATAATTGCTTAGGCCTCTGTTGTAAGTAGAGGAGACAGATAAGTCAAGAGGGTTATTTAGTCCATTCCAGGTGCAAATTTATCTTGAGATGTGGTGAATTTTCCTCAGAATATGTCTCTGTCTCTTCTTTGATTAGAAAGCTAGTATATACAGTTCATCCACTAGGTTGCCTAACATGGAGACAGTATATCTCCATCAGACAAATACCATCCCCTGTCTCTGTGTGATCAATCACCACAAAATGCTTATCCTGCTTATGTCCTGATAGATCAGTCCTGATTAGTAATTTGAGTGCAAGTGCAAGACCACGCTTCCCATTATCTTTTCTTACTTATTTCCTCTGACACTTTTTTCTTTCATCCAACATGTGATCAAAGCAGATGAAGGTTTCTTCCAGGAATGGAACTTGACATATCTAGTTAAGAAGGTAAGGCTTCTGTTTTGCTTCAGGACCTGCTATCAGCTAACAAATTTCTTCTTCCTCACTGAATTTCATGCCTGTAGTTACAGGTTTATTTGAAATGTCTTCTGAAACATGCATTAGAAACCATTATACAAATACGTAAATAAATACCCACAAAAGGAATTTAAAAGTCTTTAGAAAAAAATAATGTATGCACATTTTTTCAGGTTTATCCTCTGTTTTCTATTGCCCTAACTCTTACATGTCTCTGGGACTTTTGATCTGAGGAGGATAAGGTACAAGCTATTCTCAGTTTCTAGTAAATCAGTATTTGAAAGCAATCTTATTCAAGAGTTGTAAGTTATCAGAATAACATTTTGATTTGCCATTTATCAGTGTTGATTTGCCATCTATGGGTTTTCTATCAATGAAAATGAAAATATGTATTTTTATCTAAATATGTTTAAATATCTATAAACTCAAATGTCTGTTCAGGAAAAGTATTTTTTTTTTTCTAAAGACTATTACTCCTGTAATAGAAACAGGACCAAGTGGAATACTTAATCTCCAATGTGTGTGAAACATATTTTCTGGAAATTTGTAAGGAAGGCAACTAAAAAAACAGAAACAGCTGTGGGAAAATATTTATATTTTGTTGCTGACTAGTGTGTGCTTTCAAAATTCTTAGAAAAAAAAGTACTTTTTGACTTATATTACCTGGCCAATGTAGAAGCACATCATGTTCGTGTAGAATCGCCTGAAATTGCCTTCGGGATTTTTTTCTGAATATTCTGATCTCTTCTATTGTTTATTCAAATTATATTTATTCATTTTAAATAGTAAGAATGCAAATATGTTGGGTGTCCTAATAAATCTATGGGTACTAGCAAAACTTAACTCATTGGTTTGCCTTCAATGATATAGCTCTTGTACCCTCTCTAAACAGTACAGAATCATCTTGGCCCCTCAAAGCATAATTGACTAGTAGAATGTAGATTATAAGGGCATTTTTAGGCACACAGCTCCAGCAAATTTCAATAGAAAATGATAGCTTTGTGTTTCTGATTAAATGAACATGTAGAATGAGGATTTGGATGAAAATGCAGGGGTCAGTTAATTTAGAATGTATTCTCTCCAACTATTCTGCAATAATTTTTTCTTGTCCTCAACACAAATGCCAAATTATTTATTCAATAAAGCCTTAGTGATAATTGAAAAGAGAAAATATGTATCTTATAGAATTATAGAATCATAGACTCATATAATCATATCATATCATATGTACTCATGGTTCTATTTTTCCTTCTGTATGACACGTTTGTGAATAATGGTTGTTGATACTAGTGTGCACTCCTTTCCCAAGATATACAGAATAGATTTATAGGTTTTGTTTCAGCTCATGACATTCGGGAAATTAGTCTTAGGTCAACATTGTTAGATTGGCAAACATATATCACAGTACTCCTTTTTTAATTAGCTTTCTTCTCAGAAAATAAAACACCATGAAGAAAATGAAAACACCCAGAGATTCCTCTCTGTTCTCAGGCAATATTTTGCTGCTTTAGGGCAGATAGATAGAAAATTGTTAGGAGTCCACACCTGCACAGATAACAGTAGAGGACATTACTCACTTTGTGTGTTCAGTATTCCAGTTGCTACATAACAATCACATCCCATCTCATCATGTGCTCTGTTTTCCAAATCTTTGTCTTTGCTCCTCACTGACCTATTTAACAAGATAACCTTTAAATTACAAATGACTAATAAGGGACACAGCAGTCAATCTAACAAACACAATTGTTTCCAATTGTATTTCTAATAAAATCTGATTTGGATTCTGATACCAGTTCTTTTTGCAAAATTCTGAGTCTGAATAAATTTTGTTAACCAATAAATTACCCAACAAGCTTGACTTAGCCAGAATATTAAAGCAGCAGGCTAGAATTTGCTAGGTATGTATACCACTTTTGTCAGTGTTGTGCTACTGTCTCACAGTTACAGTTGTAGTAGCCAAAAGTACATATAAGCAGTGACTCTAGATGACTCAAGCAATGACTCAGTAATTTTAGCTGGTGCTAAAATTTGTTTGGCTTTCTTTTTTGCAGCTGCACCCTGTCAGTATAAAGAGCTTCTCAGGAGTTGTCCACACATTTTGTAGTTTTGGATTTGAAGTACCAGAAAACGTTCCAGCTGTAAATAATTGAGCTGGCATCCTAACTAGCAAATATAGGCCATAAACTCGTTCTGTCATATACCTTCTACTGTTGCCTCATACTGGGACTAGAACCTTCTCTCAGCCCTGTGTGAAGTTTATCTGATGCTTGATCTGTGCTAATATGCCTGGGCACGTTGAGACATTTGGCCGTAGGCTGTGACCCTGCCCACATTACAGGAAGAGCACATTACATTATTGTGTATTGTCTGGAAAGGTGCCCAAGATAGGCAGTTGAGACTTGGTACTGACAAGCTCTGTCCATTCTGCTTCAAGCATGGTCAAGTAATTTAGCAGCACTTTTCTGCAAGGGTTTCGTTTCTAGTTGAGGAGACTTAGTGCATACTGGGATCAGAGAAGCAGTGCGGGAGCACAAATTCTCACTTAAATAGCCATTAAAATGCTGTTTGGATAGCAAATCTTTTTAGCCTATTATTAATAATCAGCATGATGTGATTTATTCTGAATTTGTACAGCTTGAACCCCTATGAACCAGACCAGCAGAGCCAAATCATGTTGTGTTAATTTATATGCAAAAATACAATCAAAAAACACAACCACATGGTTTCTACTCTTGCCACTTACAATCTAAGGGCAAGGACAGTTGCAATCTAAGGACAAAGCAGAGTACAGAGAAAGTGGGAAAGAAGGTAACGGAGAGAAAATGAGAAAGTTTATAGAAGGTGATAAGAGAGAGAAAAAAAAGAGCTGTCTATTTCTTCAGTCCACTCAGGAATACATACAACCAAGTCCATATCATGATTTATGTAAGCAACTAACCCTGGCTTTTAGAAAAGCTTATTAAGCTAAGCAACTTCCTGTATTTATTGGCTAAACATCCTTAAGACTGCCTCATATACAGATTTGAATCAGGACAGAATCTGAACCTCTTTACACTATCCATAAACTGTACCTGTATTTAACATGAGAGGCCAAATCTCAGCAGCATAGTTATCAAAAACCAGATATGGACTTAAGCAAGATAATGAAAAAACTTTGCAGATATCTGTATGGTTTACAGAGGTCAAAGAGGCTTGTTTGAAAGTGTAACAAGAGTCTGGGAGAAGCTAGCATCAAATAGTGACCAAGGGTAGGAAATAACCATTTATGGTGACGATTGGAATGTTAATTTGACCATGAGTAAATAACAGAGGACCAGGAAAACAAAGACAAATAAACAATATTTGGAAGACAAGAGAACTGGTGGAGGCATGAATGGAGAGGGGATAGAGAGACTTTGCAGTATAGCATAAAAGTGAAGAACAGGGAAAAAGTTGTTACAGTAACAAAGAGGGAAGATCCCAAGAGCTTGTCTTAAAGATACATAGATGAGCATCTTAATAGGATGGATAATTTTTATTAGGCTGGCACTTTAGCTTCAACTTTATAAATTTCTGAGTCTCACTGAGCTGTTGCCAAGACTGAGCATTCATTCACTCACTGCAGGGGTTTGCAAAGTTGGATGTGGTAGCTGTCACAGTATTCTTCACAGCGCAGAATGATTCAGTAGGGTTCCTAGTAACATCATGATCACTGTCAAAAAAAAAAAAAAAAGAAAAGAAAAAATTGAAAGAAACCAGGAATAGGCCAAACAAAAGAGGCCCTGCAAAACTGCAAAGCATTAAATGGGGAAAAGGTAGATTTCCTGACACTCTATTTGCTTTTCCTGGGCTGTCTCCATATAGATGATTGACTAACTCTGTAACGAGCATAACTTAATAAAAGTTTACCTGAAATAGACTTTAACATAATGATGGGAGAAAGTCATTATTGTGAAGTTAATTTGAAAGGCTTTTTGCTCATCTCTAACTTCCTTTAAGCTCACCTGTAAGCTCTTCCTTTTCCTGACTAAATCAGGCAGTAGACAGGGAAGTTTACACTCTCTACTGCTGTTTTCTAGTCCCAAATAAAACGTAGTCATAGTTTAACCCAGATAATTTAAATATGTGGTATTACAGATCTCTGTACCCAGCAGGTTCAAGGTTCAATTATAATTCCCATTAGTAAATTCACCTCTTTATCTGCTGAGCAAAGAGAATGCATAAACTTTTCTTTCTTCACCTTTTTCCTTTAACATCCTTTCAGGGAGAGGATTACTGTGAGGGTAAACCCAAACAGCCAAACAAAAAAATTCTGTGGAAATTTAAATTATTTCAAATAAATAATTTCTTATTTGTGGTCCTCTAATCTGAAGACTCCTGCAGACATTTATAAAATGCCCGACATTTTTCAGGGGATCATTTGGATGACAAGTTTAATTCTTCTTCTACATCAGAACATTACAAAAGTCTATGCACTGTTCAGATCCCGCTCTAACTAAGAAAACGGCATTAACATGACTTCAGTGATGCATAGCCTTGTGCAAGTCCTCTGCAGAGGGTGAGTTTCACCCTAAGGGAAGGTTAGGTCGTACATTGTGTATTTGAATAATGGATTAGTTGGAAAATTCTCAGAATAACAACACTACAGGCCATTCTGTGCAGGAACATGGGAAAGCTTATTCAGGAACTGGCTCTCTGATAATGAAATACTTACCAGACTTGCATTTGCTTACAGTCAGTAAGCCATTTCTGTAGTGAATAAGCATACGAAATTCCAGCCTTCTTTCTAAATCTATTTCAAAGGATGCATTTCAACACCTGTAGAATTTATATATAAGGTTGAGATAGAATTACTTAAGTTTTTCAATGGGTGTCTCCAGCTTGTTGCCTTTGATTTCTTTGAATTGTATGTATAATTGCTTATTTAGGTTGATACCTAAATCCTGACTGTTGAGTACACTCCTGTAGGTCACTGAATGTACCATGAGCAAAATAACAGGAAAATGGAAGTCTTAGCCTTTCTGATGCCAATCCAGAAACTGTTTGTCCACTTATACTGCACTTATTGCTTCTGATGCTTCATTGATCAGATCAGTCTAGAAACATAAAAGAATATAAAATTATTTAGACAGAGAAATTGATACATTCAACTGTTATTACTGTTCTTTTTATTCTTCTGCATTGTCTTCTGTGTGATTTTATTACTAGCACATGAAAATGAGAATGTATCTAGTTTTAGTTGCTGCCTGTCCTCATCTGCATTTCATTGTCTTGATTCTGTGCAAAATAATTTAAGGCAGGTTTCAGCATGAATTTGCAACTCTTTCAGATTTCTGAGAAATAAGTTCATAATTTGAATTTAATTCTTTCAGTGTCAGTGCAATCTGTTTTCCTGTAAAAGGGATTTCCAATCACAGGGAAATAAAAATGCTTTTTGAGATCAATCTATGACTTTCAGAAGATATGATGACACCAACAAGCTCATTTTCAGGTGATGCCCTCAAACGTGAATCTCTCTTCCTAAAATAATGGTGGATATCACTGATTAAGAACAGGTGTCTGTGCGTGGTTAAAAATACTACTGTAATTATCAACATTTTTGCTGTAAATGAAACCTGGAGAAGGATGAATTTTACTCCCTGATACAGGGGACTGGATTACTTAATACACCCCTAGGAGTATAGCTTGGTCTTTCCTATTACTTCCCCCTTCAGGCCATGGAAGACAGTAATTAAATTCCCTTTTACCCGAATCTTCTCAAGGTTAAAAAAACCAAGCTCCCTAAGTCACTTTTTGTATGTGACATAATATGTAATACACAAAATACAGAGCAGCTTATATGCTAGTATGAGTGTAAAGCACAGATGTTTTCTCTTTCCTAAGCTGACTGAAAATTCTGTCTCTTCTGATACTGTTTAATTTTCCTGCAACATTTCACTACAAAAAATTCTTTTAAAAAATGAAAATCTGCTTCACTGTTATTAATTATACCTCTCAATAACATTACAATGCTACAAATGGTTGTGATTTCATTTAACAGACCATATTCCCCATTTTTGCTGTTCTTGTATTGTCTACCCATATATTAAAGCCTTCTCTACATTTTACTTATTCAAAGTCACTTTTTAGAATACATTTATTAATTAAGTCTTGGTCCGTGGATTATTAATAGGTGATTCAAAGAGAATATTGTTTGTACTTTGAAATGCTGGGTGCTGATTAGTTAGTTTTGAATGAAACTCTCATCTCTAACAGTAAACTTTATAAAGAGCTTTATGAAAACTTAAAAAAAAACTTTTAAAACTCTGATAAAACAAATTTATATAAAATTAAATATTCTGATTATTTATCTCTATTCCTAAGAGTATTCAGTACATGTGTCATCTATTCAGATTTTTTTTCCTCTTTGGAAACTGGCTTTACATCAATATTGAATAAATATGATCATAAATTTTTATGCACTTCAGTGAAATTCTTATACTTTACTGAAAGAAAATAAAAACATTCAGAGATATGTTTGCCTTTACAGGGTTGTGTGCTTTCTCTGTATGACAAAAGCAAATTTCAAAGCAGCTTGTTATTCACAACCAATGCCTGAAGCTACACCTATATAGATGAAATAACAGGGGATTTCAGAAAAGGAGGAATTTAATATATTGTTGTAAGAAAGTTTAATAAGAAAAGACACTTTTAAATTTCTTGTCAAACAGTCTAATGTTTCATTCAGCACAAGGAAGTGAACCTGCTGTTTTAAAAAATTGTTTCAGATTCCCTCTGCTGGACTTTTAATATTTGTTAAATTGATGAAGGCCACTCAAGGAGCTTGTAATCAGTTTTGCAAGTTTGTAGCATAAAGTAACTGTAATAAGCTCAGACTTGCATCCTAAATCAATTTTTTTTCTATGCAATTGCAAAATCTTCAAGGAAAGTTTCTAACAGAACTGGTTCTAAATAAATGATGAGACACCTCTCTCTCTCTAACGAGGAAATTAAACCACAAGACAGAAAAATCCATGATTTTGCAACTATTAAAATGTTAACTTCAGTGTTGTGTGTGTCTAGGAAGTGAAATGTGCAGTCTAGGAAGTGAAAATCTATTAAATAGACATATTTCTAGAAACCTAGAAGCATATATTTTCCTCTTTGATAATATTGGCAAAGTACTATGGATTATGGAGGGGCTGTTGAATCTAATTGAAAAATAAGGAAATGTATCTTTGAGAAGTAAGTATGGTAGCAACCGTGAAATTTTTGGATATTACTGCATATTCACTAAATACTTCGGTGAATATGCAGCATAGAATAGATAAGAAACCAGCTGTAAGTTTATTTTCTTCTTCTTCTTCTTCTAGTTCTTCTCACTTAAAATAAATGGATAAATAAATAAATATTTAGACTATCCAGAATCAATCCAAATTTGCTAGTACAGTCAGCCAAGTACTAGAATCAGTTTTATATTGACGTGAGTCTCAAGCCATGTTCTTTGCATATTAGGGCGAATTTTTTTAGTGTCTTTATATGTACTATCAATGATGCTCAGGAAATTTGACTTAGCTGAGGATTGGCTATTTTTTATTACTTTGATTGTATTTTGAAATGGTAGCCTGTGATCAAATGTAGGTACCATGAAGTTAACAGGGGGTTGAACTTAAAATTTTCCTGGGGCCCCTTCCAGTCTTAATTATTCTTCAGTTCTAAAATTCTGCAAAACTGATGGATGGAAAGAAAAGGTCTCATAGATCACATGTCTGTAAAACCTATAAGTGATGCAGGTTGTCAAGAGCACAAATTTTCAGTGTGAAAGCCATCTTCAGAGGCTTATGATAACTCCAGTTCTTTATAGTTTGATGATTAGGGGATTCTGAAACTAGTCATTGGAAAAGGTTGAAAGAACAGATCTAGAGTAACCTCCTGAGTGATGACCTTATTGCTTTTTGCTCCTTGCTATTGATGACACTCTAACATTCTCACTGTGGGTGAGACAAAGCCATCAATTTTTAAGTCCTCATTAATATAAATGGGTTTTTCTACTTAGCAGGAGATAAACCCAAGTTTCCACTCTCCATTCACTATCTTTTTTTTTTTTTGGTGTTTTTTGTTTGTTTGTTTCTGTGTGTTTGTTTTTTCTTTTTTCACTCCTAAACAGACCTGAATCTTTTTCCTTAGTATTCTACTTCCATTCACTTCTTGCTTTAACCAATTACTTTATTCACCTCAAATCTATCACCTTCATAGTTGTAACTGTCATCCCTGAAGCAGTAGCATATTGAAATCTGTATTTCTCATGGACTCTTCCTCTTACTTTTTCCTTCCCTTCCAAGATTTAATTCTCAGCTCCACCAGATGTGTTCTCTGCTCATTTCTTCAATGGATTATATACTAAAAAGATTTTTTTTCCCTTATTCATGGAATTAAACTCTCTTCAACATTACCTGATTATTTTTCATCATAGATAAAATATTCTCCCATACTAGTAAATTTTAAACATATTTTCTTAATTTAGTATTTGCATATTTCCATTTTATTTATACTTGGTTTGTAGTAAGATGCCCAAAATTAGATGGAAAATATCTGAAGTAGGATCTTATCAATACCATGGCAGATTATTTTGAAATACTAATTATAACTTCACTGCAGAAAACTAAGCAGTAGAAAACTAAAATAAAAAATGTAGCAGAAATGAGAAAGTGTGTCTATTTAGGGAATCTCTTCATATGGACTGTCAGCATAAAGACTATACTACGGACATGTTTTGGCTTCTGAATTAAGATTTACAAGAGTACTCAAGACATCTGAATAAATGCTAAAGATTAATACTTATTAGAACATTAAAAAATCTACTCCTTATTGTCACACCAGCCTGCTCTATTATCCTCCTCTCACTACTTCCATTTGTCCACCTACTTATTGTATCTTTCCTTTCTCCCCTGCTAATCATTCATTTTTGGTACCTTATGATATACTGTTATTTTCTTGCTCCAGCATTTTCATACAATCATGCCTACACATTTCCAGAAAAATGATCAGAGAATTTGACTTCCAGCTGAAATTCAACCAATAGATGCTATGTTTATATAAAAGAAGATTGTTCAGAGACTTACAAGTCGAGTACATATTAATTACATTTACACTGGTGCCGATATATCTGATATCCAGGCAAAAACTTGTCAAAATGTTAAATCTTGTTTCCAAAGCAGGGGTGGTGCTAATAAGTCTTCTCATTCAAAAGGTTGTGGGAAGGATTTCGTATTCCACTTACGTTAAAAATTTGGAGGACCTTACTGCACAATTCGAGGTTGGAGAGGTAACAAATACTGTTCACAAAGTTATACGGATGACCTTTATTGTTTCTTTCATAAATCGCATGTGATATAATAACCATGTTCCATTGTATAGGAATGCTAGGTGATCTCACATATCAGATGAGAGACGACTATTTTAAGAGTGTCTTCAATTAGTCTATTCAGTGCATTTAATAAATAAATAAAAAAAGGAACTCAATTAAAGTATTACATTTCCAAACAATGAGGATAGTTAATCTCACTTAACTTCAACCATCTAAAATGTATTTAATTCATGATCTGCATAAGATAGCTATCCTAGTAGGAGACAAAATTACTTCTAAGTGCACATTTCTATATGACGACTGTAAACAAAGAATAGAGTGATTCTCTTAAATGTTTAAATTTACTATGGCAGTTTCTTTTTTTGTAGTAAACTGATATTATAAAGAAGAATATAGGTTTCATATTTCTTACATTTCATTTTCTTATTGCTTTATCCCTTTTATTAACATAGTATCATAGAATCATAGAATAGTTAGGAAAGTGTCCTGAGTTCAGCACCAGCAGTCATTTTTCTCCTTCTTACTTCCTGGTGCAGCGCTGTGGTTTTGACTTTTGGCCTGGGAACAGCGCTGATAACACCGATGTTTCTAGCTGCTGCTTAGAAATGTTTAGTCTGACCAAGGACTTCTGAGTCTCATGCTCTGCGAGGGAGGAGGGGAAGCCAGGAGGAAGCAGAGACAGGACACCTGACCCAAACTAGCCAAAGATGTATTCCATACCACACCATGTCATGCCCACTATATAAACTGGGGGCTGTTACCCGGAAGGGCTAGACTACTGCTGGGGTCGGGCTGGGTATCGGTTTGTGGGTGGTGGGCGGTTGTATCCCCTTCCCTTGTTATTTCCCTTATCATTGTTATTATTGGTGGTAGCAGCAGTGGTTTGTGTTATACCTTAGTTACTG
>WYDI02040460.1:0-18005 GCA_009867235.2 Psittacus erithacus
GCCAGGGATGGGGCAGCCACAGCTTCTCTGGGCACCCTGTGCCAGCGCCTCAGCACCCTCACAGGGAAGAGCTTCAGTGGCTGACTGGGAATTTTCCATTTTATATCCAGAGTGATCAGAGGGATTCGATCAGATATGAACTGAGACTGGACACCAGGCTAACCAAGATCAGTGAACAAGAAAACATGAGAAGAAGAAGGAATCTCACTCTCAGGACAGAATACCTTGGCTAATGATCCCCATGGATATAGGAAGGGAAGGCACAGAAGTACATCAATGATGGCTCTTTGCTTCTTTTTCAGTAGAGCTTGGCACTGTTACGAGTACAGGTTTGCTAGTGCTGAGAAGTCAGAGATCCTAGCCACAGGGCTGTTCATGCTATGTACAGCAGCAAGCCTTAGCTCTGAAGTCCACAATGAATACAAGAAACAAGAAGAGACAATAAACAGATGGGCAGACTTTAAAAGAAAATGCTAGATTATGGAGGGAACACTTATCTGTCTTATCCATGACATTTAGAAGACATCTATCACCTTGTTTTCTAAGCCCCAAACAGAATTACAGAATTAGAGAGCTCAGAGGAGCCATGTATTTCTCTCTGCTCCTCTGGAGTGACAGTGGTAGGTGAACCAAGTCTTACAGAAGACAGATAGAGGCATCTCCTTCCCTTTCCAGGAACTGGAATCATTACTGAGACAGGCAGCTGGATGGAGGAAAACCAGTTTGTGGCACACATTGAAGTGAAAGAACACTGATATTTTGACAGGTACCAGCTGTGTTGGAGACTCATTTGGGTGATTTTTAAGTATAGGATTTGCTTCATTTAACTTAGAATTCATAACTCCCTCGGGGAATCCTATCCAGCTCCCACCAGGAATGCCTTGTCCTAAGGGTGAGAGGAAGATACATATCTATCACTGTGAAATTCACCAACCAGGATATAGCCTTCTTATTGAGAGGCCCTGATTTGGTCCCCTGCGCTTAGGTCACATATAGTGTTCATTGTGAGCTACAGTCTTTGCACATGCATTCCAAATTCTGCCTGATTTAATCTGTGTAATTTTCTCTTTCCTAATGGATTGTCCTTCCCCTCTGTGAGCCAGGAGCACTTCAGCTGCAGTGAGAGCCACAGGGGCTCACTGGTGTCATGGCAAGCCTTCCATCGTCCTGCTGTTCATGATGTTGGTTCCCCACTCCTCCACCAGCAGCTTCTCCTCTCAAGGTCCACTTCAAGCCAGTGAACTCTGCAAGAAGCCCTGTCACTTGTTATGGCCACCTCACTGTCTCTGTAAATACATGCTCCTCATCAGCTCTGTGTCACCGACTGGCTGCCTCCTGTCTCTGCAGTGACAAACTGCAACCTTCAACTCAGAGTGATGGATAATTTATGCCATCACAAAGATCCCTCTTGTCTCTTATTGTAATCACAGAGACCTGACCTCCAAAGGCTGTGGCAGAACTGCTTTTAATAGGCTCCAAGGAATGGCTGGAGTTTGCATTCACATCCTGATTTTCTTCCCTCACCTTCAGCTAGAATTTGATAGATTAGGCTCTTTTCCAGGAATGGAAAAAAAGGAGAGGTTATTGCCTTTAGTCTCCATCTCTTGCTTTCTCCATTGGTAAAAGAAGGATAATAAACCACATTTGCACACCTCTGGGGGCTGTTGTGAGGGACAAGTTATTGAGTTCTGTGGTTGTTATAACGAAAAGTGTGAGCAACATGTGGAAAAGAGATCACTTTCAGAGCCCAAGTGATGCTGAGCTGAAGCCTTACAGAAAGAGCCCCTTTAAGGACAGCACCTCTGTATATGAGCTTATATTTATTATATATAGTAAATATATTACTTATACATAATAAATATATTACTTATATTTATTTTAGATAGCTATATATTTTCATCATCTTAATGCTGATGAAAACATTGCATTGAGGAAAGTGAGGAAATGTCACCACCACGTAGGCCTGAAGCTCTTCCTTTGCTCAGAAGGAAAATAACTAGTTGTGGAGGTGCAAGTAATACCTACATGACATGACTTTTGAGGTGTAAGCAGGTATCAGGGAACCTGTTGTACTGCTATTACACAGCACAGACTGGGCGCTTGGTCTACGACCAGATGCGAGTGAGTCTGTGGGACTATGCAAAGGGCATTCAAGAAGGCACTGTCAGCAGCCCAGATCTTAAAACTTTATGACTCAGGTTTCATTACCATGAAATTTACTTAAAAATCTCACCATTTCCTATAGGTGGCAATTGTGGAGAGGGATTCCTCTTTCTTGTAACTTCTGAGCCCTGAATTCATAAATCCTTTCTTAGGAAATAAAGAGCACAAAAAGAAATAAACCACAGATTGAATTCCTCCCATAACCACCCAAGTCCAGAAGCTGGGCTTTAATGTAAAATGCAAAGAATCAGAAACGTCAACAGCAGAGCTAACAGCTTGACGAAGTATCCTCTGTTCTTCCTACAGGTGGCAAGTTTGGCCTCTGGTCTGTAATGCACAGAAAGGGCAGGTTGAGGGAAGGTCACCTTTAACGACACGATCCCTCACATCAAAACTCACCTCTGTGCAGCGAGGACTATTGCTAAGGTATAAAGGCTGCGTAGATTTGTACTGATTTGCTGACAAAGTGACTTCAGGAATGGCTTCTATCTGTCCTCGCATATTTCAGTCATGAGCCAGCAAGGCTGTGGCTCAGTTGCTTTCCTGCTTACGTGAACAGCAGTATTTACAGCACCAAGAAACAGATTGAGGAGGAGAGACACTCAACTAGTCTGAAAGCCAGAGTCTGATTGTTGTGTAGTTATGGAACAATCAGTTATGTCTGAAGATACCCGCAGTCACATCTGGAGAGCAAAGCAGGGTATGTGTTCTCCTCCTCTTTCCTTTCCCTGTGAAAGGTATGGTGTTGTGATGCACTGTCCAAGGGCTAAGGTCATGTTTGCTTTGACCTGATAAGGAATTGTATAATAATAGCTAGTTGGCACTCAAGGAAAAAACCTGCTTGTTTTAACTTGTGGGTTATCCTCAGAAGTGGAAGCAGGGATTACTTCTTTTCAGGGACACACCAAATGAAGGACAATTTGCAGGAGCCAAACTCCATACAGCTGGTCTGCTCTGCAGCAACAACACAAACCCCAGCTTTTCATGTACCTTCCAGCTAACTCTTGTACAGGAGATTTTGATGGATGTCAGGTGGTGTGAGCTTGAAAGCCAGCAAGACCCAGGATCTATTCTTACTTCAGCTACACCTTGCTTGCAACTGCTTATTAGTTTCTAAAGAGGAACTGGAAATCTCACTGAAATTCCAGGGCATATCACCTTTGGCAAGCTTCTGTGTGGAGATAACAGTGTTTACTCCTTAGCTTTACAAGGGTATTAAGGCTATCATTACAACTGTAGTACTTTGACCACGTAAATGCTATGTTGTCATAATTTTCTCTCCTTCGCTCTGTAATGTCTAAACTAGGAGATTTATAAGTCTCTCAGTCAACCTTCTTTCCTGGGCGTCAAAGATATGAGGAAACCATGCTCGCCTGTACCAACAGCTTGTGAGTCAACATTCAATACAGCTCAGGCTTTGACACCCTTTAGGAGCTTGTTACTACATCACTAGAAGAAGAGGTAATGTGGCTAGAAGCCATAGATGAAGGATGGGTAACTTATCACCTGCT
This sequence comes from Psittacus erithacus, assembly GCA_009867235.2. Lineage (NCBI taxonomy): Eukaryota > Metazoa > Chordata > Aves > Psittaciformes > Psittacidae > Psittacus > Psittacus erithacus. The sequence continues at coordinate 3,675 of WYDI02040460.1, forward strand.
CTGTGGGTACCGATGGCACTCACAGAATCATCTTCTTGTAAAAGCTGGCCCTCTGGCACAGATGAGTTTACTTCAGGATTAATATTATCAACAACACATTAGTTCCTCCTTCAGAGGCAGAGTTTTACTGCAAATAAATACGCTTTGAATTCTGCCATCTTCAAAGCTGTAACTCACATTTTATTGCTTGGAATAAAGATGCTATTTTCAACATTAATATCTTAACTAAGTCAAAGCATACATGTGCCTTGTGACTACAAACTCCCTCTGATGCCAGCACAGAACTCCTATACAGCCCCCTGGATATGAGCAGAAAGTGATATTTAAACACTCCTTCAATGAAAAGGTCATTTAATAATTGTGTTTATTAAATGCTTCTACTCTTTCTTGCTATTTAAAACCCTCTAAAGCCTCAAATGTAGATCTCTGTCTTTCTTTCTGAGCACAATTCCCATTGCCTTGCTTAGTCATTTTGAAAGGCTGAATTCTCACCATTTTCTTTCAGAGTGGGGAGGAAAGCAGTGGAGTTTTCTGTTTCACATTTGTTAAATGCATAAATGAGATGCTCAGCCATAGGGGACTGGGAAGGGAGGAGGACTGGAAGATAAATCACAGTGGGAATTCAGTAACTGTGAAACTCTATTTCTCTTTTAAAATAGCCTTGCTATAGTTTCAAAAGCTATTATTTATAGAGCACCACATGCAGTAAGAGTTTAGCAGGCGAGGCAGACAGAAGGTTTCAGTCCCAAAGCATGGTTCAATGCTCAGTCACTGGACTGCCAAAGACCACTTGCACGATGTTCATATCCCCGAACTCCCACTCTTGCTTGCATGCTCCTACCTCTCATCACCTTCACTCTGTGCTGACACATTTTGGAGCCACATCACAAACTGGATTAAGGATTTCTGATCCAACTGAAAAAGTAACTGCAAAGAAAGTGCCATATGATATTTTCTGGTCAGATAAGTTGGATTCATCACCCAGCAGTATAAATGCTGCATGTGCAAGGGCAGCACATAAGGAAGGGGTGGCTGTAATGGGAGGAGGAGTGTCACACTCTGCTTAAACCACCAGCAATGCCAAAAGGCTCATTATTAAACTAGTCCTCTGCTGCCTTCACCCCAATGGCCTGAAGACAGGCTTCTCTTTGGGCATGGTGAAGAATTCCCCTCACACAATGAGCTATTCATAGCAAAGAAAGCCTAAGGTTGTCCCCAGTTCTTGTGATTTTTGTGGGAGTCTGGAGTCATGTTACCCATGTAAAAATCTCAGCACCCCTTTGGAAAGGTCAGTTTAACTTGATTCCTTCCTGGCTGTGTAGGAAAAAAAGGCATGAAAGTCAGATCCTGACAGCTCAAAACACTGAAAGCAAAGAGAAGAGCCTCACAGTCCCAGCAGCAAAAATGGAATGATCCCATAGCCCATGCTACATCATAGATATGGCTTTTATTTAGTTCCTTTTTATCAGCTATTTTGTTTGCTGTTCATGAAAGGAAAAGCAGCTTCCAATGCATCCTACTTTAAGAAGTGTGTCCTGAGAAAAGCAGAATAGATCAAGAGTACAGGCACAAGAAAACAGAAGGGCAAACAGTTTTGGGAGGAAAGTAAGGGAGGAGAGGGAAGAAAGAGAAAGGCATAGGAGCAAGGACAAGCAGGAAGAAATGGCAGGAAGGAGACAGAGAAGACCTAAGGGCACATTTACTCCATACAGTGAAAGAACTAGCTGGGTTGCAATACACACTGTAGGTATTCTAGCTCAGCAATCCATCTCATTACTACCCTACCTGCTCAGTGGTGCTGTAGTGTGCTCTGGAGGTGTAGCCTGAATTGTACTGGCCTTGCAAAGAAAAATAAAGACATCTGGGAAGATGCAGGAGGTGAGGGGAGACTGAAGGAAGGCATTTAAACCCAGGGAGGAGATAATAGCTGACTGAGCAGATGAGATACATGGATTTTATGGTTGGTTTTAGCTAGATTATGGGGAACAAGAGAGAGGTTTGGAAGCTCATTAGGTTTTTTTCTCCCTGTATTTTGTCATGGATGGGCCACCCAGGGATAAAGTGAGATACTCACATGTTCTGACCAATGGAACTCTTTAATTAAACAGAGGGTCGTTTCACTGTGGTGCTGTGCAAACTTCAGTTCCAATCATCAAAGCTGCTTCTGTTCCTGTGCTACAGCAAATGCCCTTGCAGCTTCTTAGGGCTCAGAGCAGCACCAGCGCAGTTCTCATGCAGAGCATGTGACTCCTTGTGCCTTGCATGGGATCAAAGTTGTGTCAAAAGCCGTGTGCTCATGGGAAATCCTCTTCATAATTCACATTTATATAACAGCTCCTTTACTGGCCAAACACATGTTTACATTCCTCCAGTCTGCTCAAAAAGAGACAGTGCTGGCCAGAGGTTTCTGCAAGAGCGCTGGAATTAGGTCTTAGTTTCCAGTTATGCTCCATCGACCCATGAGATGCTTAACAAGCCTCTGAGGGGACAAATGGTCCTGCACATCCCTTTGTTTACCAAAGAACAGGGATGCATCCTGCTTTTATTGAGAGTACATATCAGAAGTGTCAGGGAGCCTGTGGGGTGACTGAGCCATCCCACCTCCTCACACTGATGGGATATGGGTTGGGATAGAAAAGAGATCAAAGGATCTTTAAGGGATGAAGCCCAACAAATGTGTCTTACCTAAAGAGGTCACAGCTCTTTGGAGTGTGCTGCAAAGTGAATCAGCGACTTGGGGAAAGGCCGGATTTCTGCCTTGCCCTCTAGTCTTAGGGGACTTTCTTGTCTTTCTGCCTCCTGTCCTGGTGTTTATTGTCTTTAAAATGCATCATAGAATCACAGAATCCCAGGTTGGAAGGGACCCCAGGATCATCTGGTCCAACCTTTCTTGGTAAAGCATGACCCAGACTAGGTGTCCCAGGACCCTGTCCAGCTGAACCTTAAAAGTGTCCAATGTTGGGGAATCCACCACTTCCCTGGGAGACTATTCCAGTGGCTGATTGTTCTCATTGGGAAAATTTTGCTCTTGTGTCCAGTCAGAATCTCCCCAGGAGTAACTTGTACCCGTTACCCTGCATCTTTTCCATGTGACTCCTCGTAAAAAGGGAGTGGGCTATAAACTGGATGGGCTATAATAATCTTCACTCACCATCGGATACATCTTATAGACAGTCTAATGTGTGTAATTATCACAGTTTCAAAAGATGGAAGCCGATACAAGTGTAAGATGTGGCCCAGTTTGCTTTTGAGTAACTCCTCTTCTGACTGCAAGTTCCTCTCCAGCCTGGCTCAGAGCCCCAGAACTATCTAAATGATTGAATTTTGGCTATAATCACAACCTCACTCAGGGCTGCTACAAACCTCATGAAGGGTCAGAAACCCAAATTTGGAAACTATTGCTTAAGAGTGCCCATGTTCTACTGTGGTTTCTGAAGGGTAGCTTTTAAGAGGCAAACACTCTGTGCAACGATGATCTGTCCTTTCTAGGAAACAGAGTAATCTGGCTTAGAAAACACCAAGAGGTATGTCCTGTGGTGCAACCCGGTAAAGTTGTTTGGGTTACTGTTTCTTCCAAAGCTGGGAAATGTCACATCTGGGAATGAGACAATCCTCATAATTAAGTTCTTAGCAAGAAAATAGCATTTCTAAAGACAGAAAAGGCCAGTAAATGTAAATTTGGTAGCCAACTACACAGAGCCATCTGGTACAAGGGCCAGTGTTGCTCCCAAACTGGGTTGTCTACAGAGAAATCAACGATGACAGCAGCCGCCACATGCACTCATTTATTGACTATCCTTCATAACCTTCCTGGCAGGAATTCAAATCACAATTTAAAGCAGTAAAACATTGCAGGGAGGGTAGAGATGCTCCTTCACAAGGAATTTCTCTGATTCAGTCCTCACTGTTTCAGGAAGAATCAGTTTTACATGTTTGTAACAGAACTGGTTTGAAGCCCACCTCTGATTTCTTCAGAGGCTTCCTTATGGACTTTTCATGCATTTCTCATGACTGCTGAGAGTATCTTTGCTTAAGGGTGTGAGCTTCGGAATGACAGAATTCTGACCTTAGATTTGCACAAGAAAGTATCTGCTTCGTAAGACACTGCAGTTCCACCATGATTAAGCTAGGTTAGATGTAGTAAGCACTAATAAGATGTTTACTTGGCGGATGCTTCTGTTTAATAAACAATTTACCCCATGTTAATATTATACCTCTATCCTCATTGAAACCCACCTTGTGCAACGGGGCACACAAATTAAAAAGTGGTGGCTTTTAGTGTCTTAACATTTGAACATGCTCACCCAAGTTGAAACACTGTACAATTCCATTTGCGATGGAAGACTGAATCTCCAAATCAACAGAACTATTCCTAGGAGAGGATGCTGCTCTGCGTGAGTAAGAATGCCAGGGCCTGTCAAAAGAAGCTTATTGAATTCAATGTATAAGTAGTTTTCCTCAAGATCTTCATGTCACTGATAATCACTTTCTCTAGACTTCCTTTCAGTAGTCTACAACTTTAAAACTGTGCTCTTCTGTTCTGTCCACCTCTGTGGACTAATCTCTGGTAAACCACCATATTTGATATAGTCGACTATGTTTTAATAACATTTTCAGTTAGCGCAGTTAGCTCATGTGCCAAGTATCACATTTTTTCATTCCCCACAAAATGGGGACAAACTGTACGGCTCCGGCTGTGTCCGAAGTCGATCTGGCTAACTTTCAGCTGTGCTAATTAAAGAATACAGCAAGCCTATTTTTATCTGATTTGAAGATACTACAGATACACTGCTGGCAATTTGACTTGGTTTGATGTAAAATCAGTTACTTGTGCAAAAAAGGTCAGTAGTTAGTTTGTTTTCTTATTATTCATGTTCACATCCATGCACAGGCTCAGATACATGACATAATGCTGAGAGATGGCAAACAATTGCAGAGAGTTATTAAATCCACTTTCAGCATTGCAGGTCAAGGGAGTGTGACCTGCTCCTCTACTCTGCTCTTGTGAGACCCCACTTGGAGTATTGTGTGCAGTTCTGGTGTCCTCAACATAAGAAGGACATGGAGCTGTTGGAGCAAGTCCAGAGGAGGCCACGAGGATGACCAGGGGACTGGAGCACTTCCTGTATGAAGATAGGCTGATAACATTGGGCTATTCAGCCTGGAGAAGAGAAGCTGCATGGAGACCTCATAACAGCCTTCCAGTATCTGAATGGGTCTACAAGGATGCTGGGAAGGGACTCTTCATTAGGAACTGTAGTGATAGGACAAGGGGTGATGGGTTTCAACTGAAACAGGGGAGGTTCAGGTAAGATATAAGGAAGAAGTTCTTCCCTGTGAGGGCGGTGAGGTGCTGGAACCAAAGAAGTGGCAAATGCTCTATCCCGTTCAGTGTTCAAGGCCAGGTTAGACAGAGCCTTGGGCAATGTGGTCTAGTGTGAGGTGTCTCTGTCCATGGCAGAGGGTTGGAACTGGATGACCTTAAGGTCCTTTCCAGCCCAAACCATTCTCTGATTCTATGATAAGTCTGAAGAATATAGATTTGTATAAACATATCCCATGACATTCAGTAAGCAGCAGGTATAAGTAATAAAAGAGCAATATCAGGTTTTAAAGACCTTTACTGAACAGAACTTGCTGTGATACCAAAAAGTTCTGTTTTGAAAAGGATGTTTCTAATGTTTCTAAACACTTTGTTTAACCATTAAAAAAAAAAACAAACACTAAATAGTGTTTATTAACATTAAGCTTTACAGGCAAAGGCTTTAAAATATTGTGCACCTAAAAAAAAAGACTGATAGAATCAGAATGGTTTGGGTTGGAATGGACCTTAAAGCTCATCCAGTTCCAACTCCCTGACATAGGCAGGGACACCTTCCACTAGAGCTGCTTGCTCCAAGCCGTGTCCCAAGAGTAAAAGAAGTTTGTTAATTTGAAATTAAGAGCATTTATATCAAGCAGGCACTGAATTTGCAGTACCACCTCCCTCCTCCTCACCTACTCCATTTATTCCTATACTGCATTGATATTGCTGGCCTTGCTCTTAGCTTACAGGGACAAAACCTATTCTGTTTGAAGTCGGTGGGCATTTTGCCATAGATTCAATAGAAACAGAATTTGGCATCTGAAAGTATGCTGCACATGATGAAATATGGACCTGAAAAGTATCTGATCTGCGGTTTTACCTGCCCACACTACTGTTTGCTTTACAGCTGTTCTTAGTTAAATGTTCTTTTTAGGCATCTGATCTTTCAGGTCAACAAGATGTTGCACAAACTACTTATCTTCTCCTATTTCCTCCAACTAGGTTATCTAATCTGAATCAATTCAATGCATCTGATATTCATTTTTGCTCTTTATCTTTCACTATTTTCTAGGTTGTGAGAGCTAAAACCCACAGGTGCACAGAAAGTTCATCGGCGTCTTGCTTTTGTAGTTCTTCCTAGGTTTCAGCCACTGTTGCGATGCAGAAAGCCTTTAGCAATGAAAGCTGGAGAATGCTCAAAGTGAATACCAACACATGCAGGGTTTGTGTTTGACTTGAGAATATCCCGGTGCAATTTGAGAGGCTATAATCCTTTCTTTTGGATCAGTATTCCTTCTTTATTCCTCCGCTAGCAAGCACTGCCAACATGTCTGGCTTTCCTATGAAAAGGGATACTGTATGAAAAGGGGAGGGAGAGCATAATTGACTGGTGAAAGCACACAGAAGTGGTCCAAAGACAAGAACTAGATAGGTGGACGCATGAGAAATGAGATACAGATCCTCTACCACTCTTTGCTCCTGCATTCAGATAAAATCAACCAGTAAAAATTCCACTGATTTAGTGATCCATGGGGAATGAATTTGTTGGCCTGCAGCCAGTTGCCAGCAGAAGGGTCCACATCACAGCACTTCCAACACAGTAGGTGTCTTCTGTCTGAAGCCACAGCAGTTTGTTGCCAAATTCGCTTGTAGCTTTAAACTGTTGTGATTTACCAGCAGGCTACTAAGGGAATTTTAGTCTTATTGTAGCCCCTCTCCCACTCCACTGCTCTAGTGCTGCCAATTCACTTGTTCCCAGTGTATCACTTCATTCTCTTTCTGGCACCTCAACCCCATCACCATCCCTGAGAGTGCTCAAATACCATGTAGATGAGGCCCTCAGTGACATGGTTTAGTGGTGCCCTTGGCAGTGCTGGGGAATGGTTCCACTTGATGATCTTAAAGGTCTTTTCCAACCTAGTCGATTCTATGATCTGCAAGCCATGGGGAGTCAGAAAGAGGGCAGAACCTGAGGCAGAACTGAGTATGTATTCTCCTGCATTCAGCTCTTTACTGTGGGTCCTCCGCAAGGCTGATAATCTGGCGGAAAGGTGAGTGCCTGACACACACCTGTGTCTCTACTGTTCATATCTGGCCTGCGTCTGTTCCTGGCCTCAGTGGATGAAACAAGCAGAACATATAATCCGATTACTTCTAGACAGGAGTGGTGGCTGAAGCACATTATCAAGACAAGCCTGTACTGCTGCTACTCAGAAAGGATTGCTTTTTCAGGTCTAATAAACAAAACTGGGAAACAGGGTGAGAACAGTCACTCCAATATTACTTGCAATTCTTTGCTTTTCAGATCCTGAAAAACAAAGCCATTTTAAATATCCAGTTAATTTCTTTTTTATGCATTCCCTCTGCTTCACTGAATGGAAAGCATTTTCATTTACAGACTTGTGTGTACTGGAATGAATTAGGACAAATCCTCTACTGATTTAAAGATTCAGAATAGCTTATACACCATCAGAGTGTTGGAAGCCATTTAGTTAATGTCATTTGCAGTGCAGCAGTTTGATTTTATCAGCATGAAGTCTGCCCACGTGTAAATGCAGTCAGTGACCCCTGAAGCACAGAGCCAAACCCTGATAGCCTGACTCACTGCAGCCAGCAAGATTCAGATCTCACATAAAGACCAGGGAGTGGGACCTACCTACACAGGGCTAGAAACCAACTTGTTGGCATAAATAGATTTATTCATATGAGGAAGAGAACCGGGATTTACTTTTGCTGCACAGACCCAGTCATGAGAATACTTTTCACACATAGGTTTCCTTTTGGGTGAGAAGCCCCATTCAAGTCAGCATTGGCAGGGCTGGACCCAGCTATTTACTCTCTACAGTTGGCATTGCCAGCATCAACATTTTTGTTTCAGTTCCACATCAAAATTCATGTGGGTGTAAAGCTTTCCCAGACACAGCGCATGAGCACATGAGCCTCAACATTAATGAGGGAATTGATTAAGCTCTGCTGCACGTATGCGTGTGCAAGAGTGTGAGCATAAGCGCCAATTACAGCTTGGCAACAGGCTGAAGTGGCTGTCCCATTCCTAACCTACAGTTTTGTGTGTTTATAGCTTTCCTCAAAAATATTCCTTTGGGACCGAAGTGTGTTACACTTGCTTTTGGCTCAAAGGTGGCTGAATAAAATGATAGGAGCTGCTTCTCAGTTACAGGAGCCCAAAAGGAATGCAGTTCCTCCTGCATCGCCCTGCTGGCTCGCTGCTTGTGAGCTGGCAGGGGAGTGAAATGAATGACAGCGCACCCTCAGAAGTGCCCAGAGAATGATTCTTATCAAATGCTGTCTCCTGCCAAGTCTCATAAATGCTGCCAGCCTGGAACGATGAAGCATTTGGCAGCAAGGCCTCAGGTTTTAGAGATGAAACTAGGGGGAAGGGATGTAGGCAGTGTCACTAGCTGAGACCAGGCCACTTGTTTTTCCTGTGTGAAAGATGTTCTGCTGAAAGATAGTCTGCCCTTAAGCCTCCCAGTGCCTTAAGAGGGGCTTATAAGAAATATTAGAGAGGGACTTTTTACAAGGGCATTCAGGGATGGGACAGGAGGAATGGCTTTAACCTGCCAGAGAGAAGACTGAGATTAGATTTTAGGCAGAAGTTCTTCCTTGTGAGGATGCTGAGGCACTGTCACAGGGTACCCAGAGAAGCTGTGGCTGCCCCATCCCTGGCAGTGTTCAAGGCCGGGTTGGAAGGGGCATAGAGCAACCTGCTTCAGTGGAAGGTGTCCCTGCCCATGGCATAAGGGTGGAACTGAATGAGCTTTAAGGCCCTTTCCAACCCAAACCACTCTGTGATTTTACGGTTCTATGAAATTTGGGGGAAGTGTACTGGTGCATTCACCAAACTGGGAAGGCTGTGTTGCAAGGTTTGATTTTATCCTTTGAAGCATCTGAGCAAGTTACTATGAGAGTGCCCGCTGCTGAGCAGGGGTATGCAAATAAAAGTCCTCAGGAAGGAGCAGTGTGTGTGCATTAGTAATGCTGATGGGCAATGCATGGCCAACACACGGGACAGCATACCTCTCACTCTTCAGAGGTGTCAGTGTTTGACACATCCACTAGAAAGTGAGAACAAAATGTAGGGGAGTTTGTTTCCTTTCTGTCTCACACCCAAAAAGACATTTGTTACACACATTTGTCAGTGAGGCAGCAATCCTGGGCTTGAAGGCATTTGCTTATAGCATTAATGACACGACCAATTTTGCAACGTGCGAGTTTCATGTCAGGGTAAGGAAAGAAAGGTATTATAACACACAGCAGAATTCAGAAGCATCATAATTGCTTTTCACCTCTACTTAGATCTCCTCATGTGGCCTGGGAGATCCCATCCAGATAGCCTACTCCTAAGTGAATGCAGTAAAATTAGTTCTGATTGCTGTCTTCCTGTGAAATGGTACTGACTCACTTTACTCCCTTCTTTTCTTGCTTTCCTCATGTCATAATTATATGAGCTCTCAGGAAGCTGGTTTCTTCCTTGACAAAGTCAGTTTCATTTCGGGGAATTGAACATCAAGGGGCATCAACCACTAGTTAACTGGAGCTGTGTGAGAAGCTGACACAAGCTGCACAGCTCAGAATACTATGTATGAGGAAGGATGTTGGATGCTGGTCTTAGAGATGCACAAGAAAATGTATTTGAGAGGAACAAAAGAAACATCAAAGCTGCCACAGATGGAACAGCATTGAAACAGAGACGTCCGATTCATCATGGCGCTGAGGAAGCTGGCTTTTTCTGCAAGGGTGAGATTTGTCCTAGATGTGAGGACAGTGAGGAGCTAGAAGAAAAGGAGGTGCTGTAAGAGTAATGCAGAGTAACAGGTGATTTCAGCAGGAACATTCTGAAGAGGCTCAGGGTGGGTGTTCAGATGGAAGAGGGTATGTATTTGAAGCAGGAATGAACTGCACATGGAAAAGTGAACACTAGGAAAGGAAGGAGCTGAAAACTGGAAATTTGAGGGATCAGAAACATGATTTCATATGAAATAGACAAAAGAGAAGAAAAAGTAAAATCATGTTACATGTGGGCGAGGAATGTTGGAGGTGTAAACAAGCACATCTGGAGTAGTGGAAATGGGTAACAATTAAAAATGTATCCCAGCTCCAATGTGTGTTGTAGCTATTTTGTGATATTCCAGCAGTCCTCCATGGTCATGCCATGCCCTGCCCATGTAATCCATCCCTTCTCATACCTCTGCTGGCTGCCGGACATGTTGGAATGAGCAACAAGGGCCACATGCTTGGCTACTTTATTTCACTGTGACACTAACTAGTGTGACTTTGACAGTACCTTTAGCATGTTTGAGTCCCTTTCTGTCTATCTTCTTAGAGGTGTTACAAGAACAAATTCTTTATTGTCCATAAAACTACTTGATGAATTCGCTATAGAGGCACAAATTATATTGCATTCTTGTTATAGTCAAGCTGGAGTATGGCTTAGAGAAACCTGGCGTATCCAGGTCTAACCGTGGCAGGGGGTTGGAACTGGATGAGCTTCAAGGTCCCTTCCAACCCAAACCAGTCCCTGATTTGGGAAGCCAAACAGCTTTCTCCTTACTACAGTCTATTCTATATCTTATGTCTCTAACTTGGGTGCCAAATTCCTGGAGCTGACATCAAATTCACCTTCCCTTAAAAGCTGGGTAAAATACTATGACCCTTAACAGCACATGAAACTGTGACAAACCTTAAAATGGGTCATGGGAAACATCTGGATTGTAACATCCTTCCAAATGATTTGTACAACACTGTGAGTGTTTCCTAACCTTACTCAGGTGGCTTTTCTGCCTCTGGGTTTTCTTCCCATCACCTCCTTACCCCACCCCTGCCCATGTTAGCACTCCCTTCAGCAGTTCCGTTTCTGTTCCATTGGCTTAACCCTATTTCAACTTTGCTGCCTCTCTGCAACATTTCCTCATCAGCCCCCTCCACTTCCCAATGATGGTTAGTGGGTTTTTTTGTAGCTGTTTCCAGGTATGCCCTCAAATCCTGGGAAATGAACCTGCTGCAGTTCATTCACATGTGCTCACCTTTCTGCCTCCCCAGTTTTGTGCCCCAGAAGGGCTGATTTATAATGGACCTGAAATTCAGCCATAACACCTGCTTTAAACCTGAAGCTACATGTGACCAATAGTGCGCCCCAACCCACAGCTTTCCTCATTGCATGCAGTGCTATGAGGCGTGGAGGAAGGGCACTGGTTCCACGTGAGCGCCAAAGCACCCATTGCAGGCGTTACAGTGTGGCCCAGAAATGCCACTGTTGCGAGGAAGTGAGATACATAATGAATGACAGAGGTCATGGTGAGGCAAAGCGTGCAGCGCTGCACAATACACATGGGGAGAAACAGCTCTGACAGCTTGTCTGTCCTTCCAGGATAGCTGGATGCCAGTGAAACATGGACACTTTGGGAAGCTTGTGAATGCAGGATACAGCAGTTTTGCAGGAGCTCAATTCCGACTCTGGGAGAACTTCTCACAAGAGAAAAGAATGTTGTTTAGGTTTGCCACTTGGCTAAATATAGGACTCCTATCTTTGCAGTAGTTTCTCTTCAGATACATGCTCCTTTCTCCTTTCCTTCCTAAGCACACCCGGACGCACGAACAAAAACCAAATGAGTTATAAACTAATCAAACTTGTTTCCTTCACGTTGGAAAGGAAAAGTGGTAAAACTTTGATTTCAATTTCCAAATCTATGGGAGGTGAGCAGATATTATCTATCACAGCGCTTCAAGATCCTCGCTGCACTGGCATCAAGTGGTTCCTAAGCAGTTAAAAAGCAACAAACAATTACAAAGATGTGTTTTACCATCACTTCTCTCTCTCATTTCTGCTTGTGAACAGAATTAGCAAGCAGAATTTGTAACTGTGGGGTAAAACTGGGAGGTTTCTGTGCATAGGAAGAGCTTTAAAAAGGCTACATTTATTTTTGGCTTTGGACCTCTAAGACCGAGGTCACTTTTTGTTCCGTTAGGAATGAGTTATTTTGTCCAAATCTGGTCTCAGCAACTCCTAGAGTCGCAAGCTTCCTCTGGGTAGTTTGAGTGTTCAGTGGAGAAAGCAATGGACATAATCAGGGAAGAACTGATGGAGCCTGGATTACTTAGGCCAATTCCATGGAACTTCTCCAAACAGCAGCTTGAAGTGGGGTGTTGAAATCCCGGTTGTAGCCGAAGTTAGCATAAAAAATACTAGCAGTGTCAAAATTATTTATATCTCTGATTTACAGTATAATTTGGACACAGACAAAAAGTTGGCGTGTTTACAGTGATACGTGTTGCTGTATCAAGAGGTTATAGCATGTTTTCATAGTGCAAAGCTTTATGCTAAAGCTGCCTTATCTCAGAGCCTGCTGCTGTATACTTCAGTGATTTATTTCCTCAGCATGGATACTTGGGACTCCAGAAGCAGCTCAGAAGGAGCCAAGAAATACAAACACAACAGTGTCTTCAAAGAGCCTGGCATTAGGAAGGAAGCAAGGTCTACATGTGCAAACCCTCCTTCCACACACACAGCACTGGCATTATTTGGGTTTAGCTTTCTCCAGATGTCCTTCCTCTGACACCAACTTTCCTTAGGCATTACAAACAGATAATCCTACTTATACATCCTGCCAAGCAGACAGAGCTGAGGACTGTTTGTATACTGCTGCTGTTTAAGTTGCCTAATAAATATTTCAGTGGCTTCATGGATGAGGGACAGTTACAAGACTACTCCTCAGGAAGCAATTCTGGGAAAGGAAGAACATTTGCCTGCTGGAATCCTGTGGTTTCGCTGTATTATTCTCTGCTGTGCATTTGGGAAGGAGAAGAGCCCTGTTGTAACAAGTAATGAGAGTTGCAGATAGCTGGGAGGCTGTGGCTCTGTTTTGGCGATGCACAGTGGGAGGTAACAACTCTGGTACCTGCTCCTCATTGTGTCTGGGTCATAAGGGTACCCGAAGGTAATGGAACAGTTAGTTAAGTTTTATGAACAGAAACATGAAGTAACTTTGTATAGAATACAAAGACAGGCTGAGAAAGTTGGGGCTGCTCAACCTGGAGAAAAGAAGCTGCGTGGAGACCTCAGAGCAGCTTCCAGGGTCTCAAGGGGGGTACATGAACGCTGGAGAGGGGCTCTTCATCAGGGACTGGAGCAATAGGACAAGGGGTGATGGGTACAAACTGAAACAGGGGATATTTAGGTTGGATATAAGGAAGTTCTTCCCTGTGAGGGTGCTGAGGCACTGGCACAGGGTGCCCAGAGAAGCTGTGGCTGCCCCATCCCTGGCAGCGTTCAAGGCCAGGCTGGACACAGGGGCTTGGAGCAACCTGCTCTAGTGGAAGGCGTCCCTGCCTGTGGCAGGGGTTGGGGCTGGATGAGCTTTAAGGTCCTTTCCAACCCAAACCATTCTCTAGTTCTCTGACTCTGTGTAATCTTAACCAGCCAAAGTCAGAGACACCAACTCAGTCCACAAGCCTCCAGAAGCATTAGCTGAGGAGCAAAACAGCGGGAGGCTGATCATGAAAGCCCCAAACCCCCCAGTTCTTTGTGCTTGCCACGAGGTACATTGGGGTAGTCTTGCGCAGCCTTTCAGATGGAGGGAACTCTGAGGAGAAGCACAATCGCAGCAAACTCCTCACCGCCTGCGAGCAGATTTCCGCTTTACATTCAGTTTAGGGTGACACTGAAAGAGCTTCCACAAAACTTTCCACACTGAGACACACGGAAACTTCCCTCAGGACGAAAGCAACTCCACACAGCGCCTTCACCCGCTGAGCTGAACCCAAACAGGGGCCCACAAGCGCTGCCCCCCGCTCGCTAACTGCCTGCCCCGGGGTGGAAGGGACACAGCCTTCCCTCAAGCATCACCTGGTTCACCTGGTTTAGGGCAGGCTGTGCCCTTCCTCCTCTTCATCCCTCTCCATGAGGCGCTATGTCTGAGGGCCCCGACCCGCCATTTGCGCGCGGAGGGGAGGGGAGGGGAGGGAGGGGGCGCGCGCGGTACCACGTGACACAACCCCCCCTCCCCCCC